>CAJVPS010000257.1:0-29340 GCA_910591765.1 Ambispora leptoticha | reverse complement strand
AAGAAAGTATCTTCTAATTAAAGTTATTTCTTTTAATTAGACTAATTCTCTTTGTAATTCTATCAACTTTCAAGAATACTATTTTGGAATTTCTTTTAATAATTATTCAAAGTAATAATATCTAATAAATTGTAATTTATCAGATTAATTATTATAATTTTCAAATAGATCATTAAATATTATCTAAACTTTCATCTTTTAGCTTTGTTCAGATTGAAATTGATAAGTAATATTAGTTATAATTATTGTTCTTGAAATTTTGTTATTTATAATCTCCATAAATTATTTTACTCTTGTTTTATCTTGTAATCTATCTATTTAAGTTTGAGCTTCTTCTATAATTAATTCTGATTTTTGGAGTATTTCTAAAATTATATTGGAATTAAGTTATCATTCAGTATTAAGATTGTAAATAACTTTCTAATTATTATCTTTAAGTATTAGCTAATCTTTATTAATTTATAGTTTTATTAAATTTATTATTTTTCAATTATTGATAAAGAGCAAGAATATTTTGAATAAAATTAAGATTATTAAGAAGAATATTTATTTTTAAAGAGTTAAATACTAATAAAAAATTAAACTGATAATAAAGATATTAAAATTATAAAAAGAAATAAAAGTTTTAAAAAATTATCAAAATAAAAAGTTCTATATTTATAAAACAAAATTTTTAATATAAAAATTTGTATATATATAATTAAATAAAGTTTATGTAAAATTAAGAGATAAATAAATAAATATTATAAAACTAAAAATCTAATTTTTATTTTCTTCTTCTATTGATAATATTTCTATATATTTAATAATTATTCTTGACTCAAAATAGTCATTTTTATTATGATAATATTTTAATTGAAATATCATTAAAAGTTTTATATAATAGTTATATTAGTTATATAATCTATAGTTTCTGGTAAAAGTAATGGCAGTCAGTTTTTGAAATATAATAAGTTCAGCTTGAAAGATAAAAACAAATCCAAAAATTCTAATAAAAGCCAAATATTAGAGCTATAAATTTTATTAATTACTTAATATTTAGTATAGTTTCTTTCAGCATTAATATAAGCTTAAATTCTCTTTTTCATATTATTAATACTGTTAACTATGATATTTTTCTTGAGACCATCTCATTTCTTCCTAATTAAATTTAAAAAAAAGGTACTGAGAGATTTTTACTTTTTTTATTATTATTTTCTTAATATATTTTTCAATATTATGCTTCAGAATAATCCAGATATTCTTAATTAGATTAAGATCTGGATTATACAAAAATCAAGGAAGAACACATTGTGAAAGATGAGATTTCAAGTCACTCTAAACATTATGAGATGTATATTTTGGGTCATTATCCTACTAAAATATCCAGTTATAACTCAGCAAGTTATCAGCATTATTGTATAAATAATTATTAAAAATTTTCTAATATAACTGATGATTTAAATTCTTTGTGAATATATTTATTCTAATTTTTCTCTTAATATTAATTACAATCCAAATGTAAGCTTTAAAGAAATGCTTTATTATAGATTAAACAGGTTTTTTTTGTATGATTATGTACAGGTTGTATTGCAAAATATTTAAATTATAGTTTTGTTAGAAAAAATCACTTTATTCCAATTATAATACAAATAATCATATATCTAGGTTAAACAGTTAGCACTTTGCATAATAAAACTAAAGTAAAACCAAGCTTATTAAGACTTTGATGAATAGTATGCTTACTAATATCTAACTTTGGATATTTAATTTTCAGCTTAGTCTTTAATTTATTAGATGTTATAAAGTGATTATATTTAATAATCTTTACAATTTGGTGATATTGTTCAGAAGATAATTTTTATGATTAGCTAGATTAATGAATTTTGAATAATTGATCATTTTTTTGAAGTATAAAAATATAATACTCACAAGTACATAAAGGAATTCTAGTTTTTTTAAAATTTCTTTTGTATTATGAATATTTTATTTTTAAAGAGACTTAACAAGTTTACAGTTTGTTTTAATAGATATAAGTACTATTTAAAAATTAAAGTGAGTGTAAAGATAGTTTGTATATTTGTATTTTATTATTTATATTTTAAATTACTATTATTTTACTCAATTTGATATTAGTAAATAAATATCTAAAACATGATATCAAGTTGCTATCAACAAAAAATAAAATTATGTATCTACTGCCATTATTTTTATTTAATACTATATAAGTTTTATTATTAAGAGTTTATGAATATAAAACTATTCTGTATTTTATTATAACTGGAATTTATTTCTGTAAGTAACATATTATTTTATATTATATACTAAAACTTTATCATTAATTTTAAATTATATGATTCATTATAATTTTGAGTCATATCTTTCATTTATTATTACTATTTTTAATTTAATTTTATACTATATTGATATTATCTGATAAATAATAAATTAAAAAGAATATTTAGTTTAATATTTCATATTTTTTATTTTTATTATTTTGTATTAATAATAAATATTTCAAATTAATAGATAATCAAGTATCTTTTTTATAGATCAAGAAGAAAGATTTATATTTTATAATATTATTTTAGAGTATTCTGTATATAAATAATACTAATATTATATATATATCTTATTATTTATCTAATGTAATATAATATTTTTGAAGTATTTCACATAAAGTTTTATTAAATTATTCTACTATCTTATTAATTTGTAAGTGATATAGTAATGAAAACTTGTATTTAATTCTAAATTAAATAATAAGTTCTTTAATTACTTGAGCTGTAAATTCAGTTTCTTAATTAAACTATAATTCTTTTGGATATTTATATTTATAAATTATTTCTTCTAAAACAAATTTGGAGATAGTACTAGCTTTTTTATTTGAAATTGCTTTTGCTTCAGACTATTTAGTTAATAGATCTATTATTATAATAATATATCAATTTTTATTCTTAGTTATTTTACAAAATTTAACAAGATTAATTATAATTTTATCAAAAAACTGTTCAAATTTAGTATGTAAGAGTTATTTTATAGTTTATTTACTAGTTCTTTAACAAGTTTTACAGAATTTAATAAAGTTCTTTATATCTGTTTTCATTCTATTCTATCAATATCTAATAGCTATTTGTTAATAAATTCAATTAAATCCAAAGTATTCAGTAAGTAAATCTGAATATATATTAGTTATTAATTTTATTTTCTTTTAAGACTCAAAGTAATATTATAAGTTCTTTTCTTCTATTCTTTTTATAAAGTATTCTATTAATTATTAAAAAATACTTTGATTATTGACAAATTTTTTTTGTTATTTTTTAATATATTCTATAAGATAACTTTTATTTTCTAAATATCTTATTAAGTTATAATATATAGTCAAATTCATTTTGTTAAGTTAATTAGATTTGAAATAATTTATTTAGTTAGTTATCCAATAAATTTATTTTAAATATATTATTAATCAAATAAGTTTTAATATTCTACTTTTGTAAATATATTCTTAAAAAAGTATCAGTATTTTGATTAGTTTTTCTAGCTTTATAAATAGCAATAAAGTTATATTTTATTATAGTTATTATTCAACATGAGATTTGAAGTTCAGGATTGACTTTTTTAGTAAAGAGCTATCAAAATATATTATAATCAGTAATAATTTAAAAAGAGATTCAAGAAGATAATGTTAAAATTATCTAATAGTTCAAAGTATAGCCAGAGTTTCTTTTTTAGTAATACTATAATTCTTCTCTATTAATTTAAGTAAAATACTTATATAAGCTATTACTTATTCTCTCTTTATCATCTTTCTAAAATAATACTGAATTAAGTCTAGAATCAGAAATATTAGTATAGAAATAGAATTTCTTTGTAAAGTTAGAATATATTAAGATTAGAATAGTAATAAGTTTTTCTTTTAAAGTCTAAAATATATTTTCTTGATTTATAATTTAAATAAAAATGATATTTTTTTTAAAAATTTAAATAGAAATACTACTATATAAGAGAATTCTTTAACAAATTTTCTATAATATATAGCTAGTCCTAAAAATAATCTAAGTTTCTTGATATTTATTAATATAGAAAACTCTTGAATATATTAAATAATTAAAGAATCAGATGAAATTTCATTTTAAATAATAATATTTCCTAGAAAGAATAAGTTATCTTAAGTAAAATTATACTTTTCTAAATTAAGTTTTAATTCAACTTCTCTAATTTATTAAAAGACTTTTTATAAATATAATAAATATTCTTTTCAAGTTTTTGAATATATATTTATATTATTAATATAAATTATAACAAATTTCTAATTATAATCTCTAAATATACTATTTATAGCTTATTAAAAAGTAGTAGATATATTGTAAAGTTTAAAAGATATAACTTTGAATTTATATAATTTTTCACTTAAGATAAATATTATCTTTTCTATACTGAATAATTTTATTTTAATTTATCAATAACTAAAGGTAAGATTTATAAATGAAAACTATTTTACATCTTTAAGATTATCTATTATTTCATTAATTTATAATAAAAAATAAACATCTTTCTTGATAAGAGTATTAAGTTTTTTGTAATTAATACAAAATCATTTCTTGTCATTTTTCTTTGCTACTATTATAATAGATATAATTCAAAGACTATTGGATTTTTAAATAATATCTGCATCTAATATTTATTAAATCTCATTATAAATAAATTCTTAATTTGAGATAGTTACTCTATAAGTCTTTTGATAAATAGATTTTTTATTTTTAGTATTAATTAAATGCTAAATAATATTATTATATCTAAATTCATTTAAATTTGATACAAAAATATTCTTATAATCTTATAATAAATTATATAAAGCATCTTATTATCTAATAATTAATTTTCTTTGTTTAATTACCTTTTTAATTTTCTCTTTATCCAGAAAGATGCTTCTATTTTATTCTTTTTAATTGATCTAAATTCTTAAGTTCCACAAGAAAATTCTTCTAATTCTTTTCTAGTATCTATCAGATTTATTTCTTTAATTAGGACAAGTTATAAAAAGATTACTTGAGTAATTTATTTATTAAATTGAATTTTATAAGATTTATTTAAATTATTATACAAGTGAACTTCAATATTTTTAATATACTCTGTATTAATAATTTTTTTTAACTTCAATATCTTTCTTAGTAATGATCAAGATATTAATTAATAAATAGTTCTTATAAAAACTTCAATTATTAGATAAAGATCAATTATAATAGTTTGATAAGATTAAACAAGAATTACTTCTTCTCTGGAATATCTAAAATCAAAACTTATATTATATTCATGAGTTCAATTAAATATTTTTTCTTTATCTTTATTATTATAAATTTTGATTATTAAATTTGCTAACTGTTTTTCAAGCTCTTCTTTATTTTCTTCTTCTATTTTATCTTTATTTTCTTTAAATATTGAATAATATTTATTTAAGATTTTTTTAATAGAATTATAATCACTATCTTCAGCTTTTTCTTTCTTTTCTGATTCTAAATACTTTTTTTTAGTGATTTTTTAACTTGTTTAAATTATATATAATTATTATAAGTATCAGAATTACAAGAAAGTAAGTATTTATTACAAAGTTTTATATTAATATATTCTAATTAGACAAGTTATTTTCTTTAGAAGAAAGATAGTTTTTGATAAATAACCAAAAAGATTTCTTAAGCTGATGCTTCTTCAAAGTTATTATAATTAATATACTATATTTCTTTTTTTTTATAATATTAATAATTTATTAAACTTTTTCAATTTTATTATATTATTAATAGATATTTAATAAATTATTATTACTTCTTAATTTTTTAATAGTTTTATTATTCTTTTGTTAATTATTATGATTAAATACATACATATATTACTTAGTGCAATTACAAAAATATTTGATTTTATTATATTTCCTTAAGAAAATATCTTGCTTTATCTTGAAGTTTATAATAGTTACAAGCAGATAAGCTAAGTTATTACTAAGCAAAACAATTAGAATAATATTATTTATCAGTTTTATTTTTATTTTAAGCTTTAGAAATAGTTTAATTATTTATAATATGAATATTTAACTATTTGATTTTTCAATTTCTTTAGAGCTTTATTTTTAATAAAGAATCTTTCTTTTATGATAGATATCTTTTCTGATTCTCATTTTTATTCTACTTCTATATATTAGTTTTTGATTTTATTTAAGATAAAATTGTTAAAAGATTATTTGATATATTTATCTTAATATTAATTCAGATAAGTAAGTCATTAAAATATTAAGAGTATTCATATTTGAGAGTTGATAATTTATAATAATATTAATATTCTGCAGCAAATCCTCTCTAATCAAAAGTTCATTAAGAATTTTAATAATATATCTACTAAAATT
The DNA here is from genome assembly GCA_910591765.1 of Ambispora leptoticha. Lineage (NCBI taxonomy): Eukaryota > Fungi > Glomeromycota > Glomeromycetes > Archaeosporales > Ambisporaceae > Ambispora > Ambispora leptoticha. The sequence continues at coordinate 22,967 of CAJVPS010000257.1, read as the reverse complement.
TCTCTTCTAATTTGAATAGTCTTCCTGTATAAGAGTATTATTCTTAACTTATACTTCTTTTTCAAAAATTTTGATATTTTTAACTTTAAAAATTAAGCTTATTGTTAGAAAGAAAACTTTTTCAAAATTAATTTTAGTAAGTCATCTGGTTGAGATATAAATTTGAGTTCAAGATTTATTAAATGTCTAACAAAGAAAATTATAATCTTTAAGTTTTGGTTTTCAATATTGAACTTATCATTAGTAATTTTACTTGAGAATAGTTTAAAGTTATCATTACTATTTTTTAGTTAAGCATTTCATTATTTATGAATAAATTTGATTAATACTTTTTCTTCTTTTCCATTTCAGTTAAAGATTATAATATTTTTCTTGAAATTAATTTTAGTATTAATTTTATTTAACCAATTTATTTTTATAATAAGATTATAAATTTGAGCTTCTGTAATATCTACTTTTATTAGAATTATGATTTCATTAATAGTAATTAAAAAGTTATCAATAACTCTAAGTAGCTATTTAAAATATTCATTTATATTAGATATAGAAATATTAGATTTTTATTAAATTTTCATTTCAAGTCATTTAAGAAATTTCTAACTAATAATACATTCTGATTAAAGATATTATCTTAATTAATTATAACTTATAATAGTTAATTAAAGAATTGCAATTAATTACAATAGCTAATTAGAAAATTATGACTAAGTTATAATACTATCTTTAATCCTAATACTTTAGTATCAATAATTAAATCAATTAAAGTTTTATCAATCTTACAGTGTGCGAAAAAAGTTTTTGAAATGAAATACATATCAAGTAAATATGATTTCCTTCCAAGATATGCGTCTAATCAAAAAAAGTTATCTAGCATAATTTGTATGCTCTATCCTTATGTATATAATACAAATAAAAAAACTCGATAGTATTATTTTGTAATTCGCATAATTCATTTATTTTGTTTATACTTTTTGTTTTTTTACGAACAATATAATGACAAAGTCTTTGATTGATCAAAATCGCAAAATAATAACAACTTTATAGGTAAATAGTACCCATGATGCCTATACTATACATGAATTAACTTCTATTTCACTTTCTACAATATATAATTATGTAAAAAAACTTAAAAATAGAAAATCTTTGGATCCTAAACCACGTTCTGATAGACCCCGAAAACTCTCTCCTAATCAATGTCATTATCTTGGCCAACTGGTCACGAGTAACAGATACTTTACCTCTAGCAAACTTGCAAATATATTAAATAAGCATCATCCTGATCTTAATGTCAGCAGTTATATAATACTTAACGAACTTCATGATTTGCAATATCATTATACTATCCCAAAGACCATTCCTTTTCTCACTGATAGACACAAAGAATGCTGTTTGGAATTTGCTATGAAATACAGAAGATAAAATTGGAACAAAGTTATCTTTTCTGACAAAATCAGTATACAAATGTTCAGAAATATTCAAAAGATGTATTATAAATCTGATGCACAACTTTCTCGTAAAGCTATGATAAAATATCCATACAAAATTCATGCCTGAGATGCATTTTCTGTAAAAGATCCAATCAGCTTTTTTCTTTTTACAGATATCATGGATGGTACTTTGTATCAAAAGATACTAAATGAAAATCTGTTTGAAAATGCAGATAAGATTATGGGTAAAAATTGGATCTTCCAACAAGATAATGATCCTAAGCATACAGCTAAAGAAACAAAGAAGCTTCTTGTACAGCAGTGTTCAAAAATGTTGGACTGGCTCTCAAACAGTCCAGATCTCAACCCAATTAAAAACTTATAGCAAATTTTAAAGACTCAGGTTGAAAAACAAGTCAATGATATGCTAGTAAAAAAGTAAGTGGTCATAGTTGAGGTCTTTCGTGAAGTGATTCAGAAAGAATGGAAAGAGATTGACCAAAGCACATATGTTAATTTAGTTCATAGCATGCTGATGAGATTGAATGAAATAATTGAGAGAAATGGTAATAAGATAAGCTACTAAGCAACAATAAGTAAAATGTTTTAGTGTATTATAAAGAACATATCTGTAAATTTTCATGTTTCTCTGACTATTTTTCATTACACAATTAATAAAAACATCATTTCAAAAACTTTTTTTGTGCACTGTAATTTCATATTAGACTGAAGTTATTTTGATTTTTTAAATAAATATTACTTTTTATTTTAACTTTTTTTGTGATTCTTTTCTTATTTCTTTTAATATTCAAATTCTTTGTTCAGAAAATATCTTGATAAGTTAGATAATAGTAATATTAGCTTTTTGTAATATCAAATCTTTAAGTATATTATAGGTTTCTTTTTTCTTTATAAGAAATTAAAAGATAAGCTCTTTCTTTTTTTTATTTCTTTTTTTTTAAGTTGATTTTATCTTTCTCAGAAACTTCTAATAAAGATTGGATAGCTTTATTATTTTTCTTATTTCCTTTATTTTTTTTAATAATTCTAGCATATTTTCTTTCTCTAGTTAAATAATCATGAATTACTAACAAAGAGAAACTGAATTAAATAAATAAATTACTTGAAGAATTACTAGTAGATACTTATAAAACTGTAATTAAATTTTGAATTTGAATCAAAAGAAATATAATATTCAGATTTTGAGAGTTATTAAATTATTGATTAATATTTTAGATATTCTAATTTTACTAAATATTATTATTATTATTATGATTATTTTAATTTTAATTATTTCAGTTTTGAGAGATATTTTGATTATTAACTTATAAATTTTCAGATTGAGAAATGATTAAATATATTCTACTGATATATTCTTTCTTCTTACAACTATAATAGATAATATCAGATTTATCTCTTGACTAATTTTATTATTAATTATTATTATTATTCTGATTATTATACCTTCTATCAGATTTTATATAATTCAATCTACTGATCAGATCTTGCAAAACTTAGCAAGGATATTTTATTTACCAGTTGACTAAGCTTGAGGTTGGTGATAGATTTATTCAAGTAGCTTCTTTAATATTCTTTACAATTTCAATAATACTTTCTATAGTATCTTTAATATTTAAGTTAATTCATTTTCAAATTTCAGACTTGAGATTTTTCTTGAAAATTCAGATCTTGTATTTTTTTGAATATACTTTCTCTAGATTTATTTTGTTTTTAAGTTCTATAAATTAATTAATATATTCTTTTATAATTCTAATTTACTTTAAAAATTTCAATTTATTCTGTTATTATTACATCTTATAAGTATAATTATTATTAATTTATTCAATTAAGAAATACTGCTTATAGCTTATTAATCAAATCAAATAGCAGCTAGTCTCTTTAAGTATTCTTTTATTATCTTAATTTTTCTTTTTTTGATGATTTTATTAACTTTTGTAACTATTTTAAAGTTATATAACTATTTAATTAAATTCTAATCATTACTTCTAAATTTATAAATTGAGATAAGAATCTTTTCTATTCTTTAAATTTTTATGAATCTAGTTAATTCTTCAAGAGCTTGAATAAGACTTTCCATTTCTTTTGTCATTATAAATTTTTTTTTTGATTGTGAGTTTTGATATTGAATTTTTTCAAGAGTAACTATTAGTTTTTTAGGATTTTTAGAGTTATTGCTTTCATATTCTGATTCAATTATATTATTAATTGAGAGAGTTTCAAAATTATCTGTTTCTTCAAGAACTAAAAGAATATTATTAATCAGATAAGTTTGTTATTCAACTATAATTTTTATATTAGATACAAAAGTATTAAGTAGCTTGATAATTTCTTTTTAAAGTTAATTAGATATATAATTTTGCTATACTATATTATCAAAAATTTTTTGTAATAGTCTATTATGAAAGATTATATAATAGTCTTGAGTTCAAATAAGAAAATTTATAAATCTTCTATCCAAGTTCTGATTAGCAGAATAATAGTAAGAATAGTAATTGTATAATTCAATATAAGATAAATATTCTCAAGAATTTTTTTGATTATATTTATCAAGATATAGATTAATTGAAAGTTCAATAAAAAAGTAATATATAATTATAAACTAATTAATTATTTAGATAATAAATATTTCAAGAGTAGCTAATTCTTGAAATAATTAAATAAGTAATAAATGAAAATAATAAAAATAAGTTAAAAGAGATCTCTGAGAATTTGAATTTCACAGAGAGAGTATTAAATATTACAAACTATATTTATGAAGATAGATTTTATCAAAAATATAATCTATAATAAATTTTGAAAACTAAAACTAAATTATTTATAAAGATAAAGAAAATTATAATTATTCTAAAAGTTTTCTAATATTAATACTTATAAGTATTATATTAATATAAGGTAAAATAAAATAAAACAAGAAGAAAGTTGTAATTATGAAAACTAAAACTAAGAGTAAATATCTAAAACTAAAGTAAATATTATAATTAAAATAAAAAACTTAGTATATTAACTAAATTCTCTAATAGTATTTTTTTAACTATTAGATAAATAAAGAATACCATAATACACTAACTAAACTACCCTTCCTCCTTATGTAAAATATTTCTCTTAGGTTTTAAGCAGAGGTTTTGTAAAAGATCCAGGTATTTTACTTAGAGATTTTTTTTAAGTTATAAAATAGCTGATCTTATTTTATTTATAAATCAATATGTAATTTTATTATTTAAATTTATTTTATTATTTATATTATAATATTTTAAATTTTATTCTAGTTATTATAATTTTATCCATCCTCTTTCTCATTTTCTTTCTCATTCTCTTCTCATTCTCTTCTGCTAATTCATTATCTATATAACTACTACTATTACTTTCTTTATCTTTATCTTTATCAATCATAAGATTATTATAATCAAAAATTTTATCATCTTTTGTATTATCTGTTTTAATTAAAATTTCATAATATTTAAATGATTTACAAATTATACTTGGTTCAACTTTCTCCTATGCAGTTTTTATTCACAAATATACTAAAGAATATAAAGATTTCCTAATATTTCTAGTCAGAGTTAATTTATGGACTTTATTTATTATTTAATCATTATAGAACTCTTGGATCTATTAAAAAAAAATTATATTTTTAATTAATATTAATTATAAATATAATAATAAAATAAATAATAATTAATACTCACAAATAGCTTAAAACTTTTATTTATTACTACATCAAGAAATTGCAATTTAGATATAAATCCATCAGAAATTACTGTTATATTAGTTATTTATTATTAATTTTTACTTAACAGAATTAACTAAATGACTATGAAAAGAATTCAAAACTAGAAATAATCTGAAATTCAATAATAAATCATTATTAGTTCTTTTGAACCAAATATTTTCATCTATCAGATTATTTTATTCTCATTAATCCATCTTTTCTCATTTATTTTTATAAATATATCATTAGAAAATATTTCTTGAGATATGTTTTTCAATTTAAAGATAATAACAGGTGGCAATTTAGGTTCATCAGGTATATAATCCAAAATAACTGTAAAAATACTTCTTTCATATCCTGTAGTTTTAATACTGATAGTGCTAGAATCATATTTTTTTAAGATATATAAACTGGATAAATCAAAGATTACAGGAATTTAATTCATATTTCCAATAAATTAAAGTAAATAATCATATTATAATCTTCTATAAAGAACATAACTCAAAAAACTCTATTGCTTTTCAAGTAAGTCTTCTGGCAAATATTAAAATACTATTATTCTTTGATAATTTGAAAGATCATGATAAATCATAAAATAATCCAACCATTTTTAGAAAACTTAAAAGAAGAAATAGTTGAATATTTCTCTTGAAATTCATTAATTTATACAAGCTTCTTAGTCTTCTTTACTGTCATATTTCTAGTTATTGATAAACTTTATGTCTAATAATTCATAATTCACTTTGCTAGCTCTTGTTCTAAGTCTGAAAAATATGGATTTCTATTCTTGTGTATTTTTAATAAATAAGATGCTAATAATTTGAGTTTATTTTTTTTTTACTTCTCCAATTACAAACTTGACTTGGTTCTATATCAAAATATCTTGCTATTATATAAATACTATTTGAATAATTTAAAAAATATAAGACTATTAATTTTTTATATACACATTATTGTCTTCTTTTTTTTAAAGCAACTCTAGAGTATTTAGAACTTTTGTTTTCTCTAACAACTATTTAAAAAGTAAAAATTGTGTAGTGTGAAAAGTGAAATGTGAATGTAAAATAAAAGATATAATAGAGATCACAATTATAATTATGATTATGATTTATATATTACATCTGATTAAAAAATTCATCTCCTATCAAAATACTCTCCTGATTAAACTATCCAGATACTTTATAAATTCAGGAGTAGATTTGTAAAAAATCTGGGATAGTTTAGTCAGTGCACTATGATATATATCAAAATATATCAAAGCTTTTATATATAAAAAAGTTTATAAGAATCTCTATAAAAAATAAAATATACTTAACTTATTTTAAGTAGAAAATATTCACTATCTATTATTTTTTAGGCAAGAAAAATATGTGATTAATCAGAATATAATCTATTATGATAGAAAAGATAATTGAAAGTAGAATATCAAGACAAAAGTTATAAGAAAAATTACAAGATAAGTATAACTCAAGTATTTTTAAAGGATAATTAAATTATTACTATTTAAATATATTTATATTATATTTGAAAGCAGAGATATTTATATATCTTTAAGGTTTTACTGATTCTATCTAAACTTTATTCATAACTTATTTGCTATTCTAGTTTATTATTACAAGTTTTAAAATAAAAGATTAATATATAAATAAGTAAAATAAAGAGATAAAATATATATAATAAGTTAAAAGATAATATAACTGATAAAATAAAATAAAAAGATAAAATAAATATTCTAAAAAGAAAAGATTATAAAGAAAAATAAATAAAATTCATTTCTGAATCATTTCTAAAATATTTCTGAACCAAATTATTTGTAAATTATTATTAATTTTTTTTGAACTAAATATATATTTATAATCTTGAAGTATTACTAAAGTATTGCAAAAATATTATTGAACTGTAACTAAATTTATAATTGATACACTAATTAAATCATTCAAATTCATATATTTCCAAAAGATTGAATGATTAACTAAAAATCTAAGTTCAAAAAATTATGAAATTAAAAAAATTTATATTACTATTATAATATTAAGACTTAAAGTAATTAAATAGTAAAGTAAATATTAATTGAAGAAGATTATAACTAAGAAAAAGATAAAAACTAAAATAAATAACAAATTAAATAACTAAAAAGATATAACTTATATATATTAGAGATCTTCTACTCTCCAAAATATAAAAATAATATTAAAATTAACTTTATATAATTAAAAAAATAAAATCAAGTGAAAGAAAGAGTATTAGTATAATTAAAAAAAAATTAAGAGATTATTATTATTATAATAATAAGCTTTTTAATTATATTTTTCAAATAATTCAATTCAAAACTATTTATTTCAAGCTAAAATAGCAAATTCTTTTATATATTTTTTGAATACATAAATTATTATAGTATTACTAATTAATACTATCTAAATATACATATCAATACTTTAAAATATTTTAATTATAAAGATCTATAATCTATTTAATATGTTAGAATACTGATATTTTCAGAATATTGATATTTTCAGAATACTGATATTTTTAGAATACTAGTATTTTTAGAATGCTTATATTTTATTATTTTACTAAATACTAGTATTTTATCATTTTATCAAAAGAGATCTTTAACTTTACTAATCTATTAAATATATTAAATTAAGTATATAAAATATAAATTAAAAATATTAATTCTAAATTAAGAAAGTAAAATAAGATATTTAAAATATAAATATAAATATAAGAAATAAATATAATAAAAGAAATATATATATAATTAGATAAAAATAAGAGTAATTATAATAAATTATAAAATTATAAAAAAAATAAAATTTCACATAATCAAGAAAAGATTGTAAAATTAAAGAATTTTATATTACTATAATAATAAATAATTTTTTTTGAAAGATTTTTGCTTTTGCAAAAATTAAGTAATAATTTTCAAGATCTCTTTTCTTTTTAAATTAAGTAATTTGAATGGTATAAAATCAAATTGATTATCAAGTACTTTTGCTTTAGACTGATAAATAAAAAAGACTTTTTAAGTAATATTATATAGCTTATTATATATATATTTTCCAAGAGAGTTCTCAATTTTTCTTTTGATTTCTGATATACACTATCCTATTAAAAGTATCTGGTCAAGCTTTTTTTAATTTTCTCAAGATTAGACATATCAATTAGCATATTTTTTTAAAAAAATAATGTCCTAGTTCTGATAATTAACTTTGTTTATTTATTTTGTATTATGAAATATATATCTAATTTGATAATAAAAATATAAATAATAATTAATTTTGCATAATAACAATCTTTAACTTTTTCTTTACTGCATTATTTGAAACATATTTTGAAATAGGAAAAAATCACAAGTTAAATAAATTTGAACATAAATAAGTTATTGATCTTTTTATAAATTGAATATTTGTAACATAAACTTGAATGGAGACTTCAAAAACAATCTGTATATCCAAAGAATTTTTATGAACTTGAAGAAGCTTTGCAAGAAGAATTAAAAAGAATTCCATCCAAAACTTATATTAATTTGATTAAAAGTATGCTATATCAGATTGAAGCATGAATTAAAAATCAAGAATGGTCAACTAAATATTAAATATTTATAATCAAATATAATTTTTATTAATCAATCAGATATTTTTGATAGAATAGTATATCTCTTGAATATTTATAAGGCTGAGTTAAAAATAAATATTCAAGTTTATAGTATTAAGCTATCTTTTTATTATTATTCAGTAAGTTTTTATAAACTGAAAATACTATTTTTTTTAATTTTATTGGCCAATCTTTTTTATAAATAAATTTAATTTCTTCAGAAATAATAATAAGTAGTTTAAATTTTTCTTTAGAAATAATTAAACTATCAGAATTTATGAATTATATTTCTTTTTTAATATCTTCTTCAATATTAATTTCTAGTTTATCTTTTAAAAAAGTAATAATGAATATATTTAATTAATCAAAATCTAATTTAATAGTTATAGTAACTAGTTCTGAAGATATTTCAATATATTCAATTATTAGTTGTGCTTTTAAAAGAAAAATATTATCTACTTCAATATCTTTAATAAATTCAGATTGTATAGGTAGATCTAAAAGAGATATATAGATTTCTTGTTCTGTATTATTATAAATAAGTAATTTAAAGGTTAAAAAGATAATTATTTTAAAGAATTATTAAGTAAGTATTATTATTATAGTAATATAAATTTCTTTAATTTTATAATTTTTCAAACTTGGGATTTTTAACCAATCAGTTAATCTTTAGAAAATATATAATATTAAATAATTTAATTAGTATATTAATCATAAATTCAGTTATAATTCAGCAATATTTTAGCAATACTTCAAGATCAAGAATGAATAATTAGCTCAAAAATTAATAACAATTCATAAATAGTTTATAATAATTCTAGAAATAATTCAATAACAAATTTAATTTAATCTTATTATTTATCTTTTCTTTTTAAAATATTTATCTTATTTTTTCTTTTTATTTCATTATTTGTATTATCTTTTAACTTATCATATATATCTTATCTCTTTATTTTATTTGTTTATTTATTGATTCTTTACTCCAAAACTTGTAATTATATATTAGAATAGCAAATAAGTTAAGAGTAGAATTTAGATAGAATTTTTAAAATCTCAAAGATGTATAAATATCTCTGCTCTTAAATATAAAATAAACATACTTAAATAGTAATAATTTAATTATCTTTAAAAATACTTGAATTATACTTATCTTATAATTTTTCTTTTATTTTTGTCTTGATATCTTGCTTTCATTTATCTCTTTTATTATAGTAAATTATATTCTGATTATTTATATATTTTCCTTATCTGAAAAATATAAATAGTGAATGCTCTTTACTTAAAATAAGCCAAGTATATTTTATTTGATTTTAGAAGATTCTATAAGCTTTCCTATATATAAAAGCTTTGTTTTATTTTGATATATACTTTTTATTTATCTAATAGTTAAAAAGATACTATTAAAGAATTTAGTTAGTATACTAAATCTTTTATTTTAGTTATAGTATTTGTTATTTAGTTTTTGATATCTATCCTTAGTTTAGTTTTCATGATTACAACTTCTCTTTATTTTATTTTATTTTTATCTTATATTGATATAATACTTATAAGTATTAGTATTAGAAAATCTTTAGAATAATTATAATTTTCTTTATCTTTATAAATAATTTAGTTTTCACTTTTAAAACTTATTATAAACTATATTTCTGATAAAATCTATCTTCATAAATATAGTTTGTAATATTTGATATCCTCTTTGTAGAATTCAAACTCCCAGAGATTTTTTTTAACTCATTTTTATTATTTTTATTATTTATTTATTTAATTATTTTAAGAATTAGCTACTCTTAAAATATTTGATATCTAAATAATCAATTAGTTTATAAGTATATATTATTCTTTTATTGAACTTTCAATTAATTTATATCTTAGTAAATATAATCAAAATAATTCTTGAAAATTTTTATCTCATATTAATTATATAACTATTACTCTTATTATTTTTCTACTAATCAAGACTCAAATAAAAGATTTATAAATTTTCTTATCTGAACTCAAGATTATTATATGGTTTCTTATAACTAATTATAATAGGAATTTTTTAATAATATTATATAACAAAATCTTATACCAAACTAACTTCAAAGAGAAATTATCAAATTACTTAACATCTTTATATTTGGTATAAAAATCACAATTAAATAACAAACTTATCTGATTAATAATATTCTTCTAGTTCTTAAAGAAATAGATAACTTTGAAACTCTCTCAATCAATCAACTAATAGAAATAGAATATGAAAGTAAAGAATTTGAAAATTCAGAAGAACCAACAGTTATAATCAAAAAAATTCAATATCAAAACTTCTAACCAAAGAAAATGACAGAAGAAATAAAAAATCTTATTCAAGCTCTTACAAAATTAACTAGATTTATAAAGATTCAAAGAACAGAGAAGATTCTTATTCTAATTCATAAATTTAGAAGTAACATTTAGGATCTAATTAAATAGTTATATAACTTTGAAGTAATTATAAAAGCTAATGAAATTAATAATAAGAGAAAAATTAAAATAGTAAGAAAATATCTAGAGAAACCAGCTGCTGTCTGATTTGATTAATGAGTTATAAGTACTACTCTCAAATTAACTGATTAAAATAATAATAATCATGATAAATATAATTTTATTTACTAATTTATTTTTAAATTTTATTCATCTTATAAGATATAATAATGGCAAGATGAATTGAAATCATTAAAACAAATTGGAATTATAGAAGAATATATAAATTAATTTATAAAACTTGAAAGTAAAGTAGATCCTAAACAAGTCTATTTAGAAGAATACAAAATTCAAATTTTTAAGAAAGAGCTCAAATCAGAAATTCAAAAATAGATCAATCTGAATGCTGAAGATATCATGAAAAGTATTATTAAAACTGTCAAAAATATTGAAGAAGCTGATTCTGATTCTCTTGAACAAATTTATTATCAAATTCAAGCTTAGCTAACTGGTGAATAGAGTGCTCTTGCTAAGATTTTACAAGATTAAACCAGTAAATTAGACCATGTAGAATTTGATAAAAGATATAATAATTAGAATAATAATAATAACCAGTAATGAAATCAATCAAGAAATAAATTTAATATTTATCTATTACAGTTGTAAAAGAAAAAAGCATATTAGTAGAGTATATTTAATTACTTCTTAATCTGAAAGTCAACAATTTAATAATTAAAATACTTCTTAAAATTAAAATAATCAAAATTAGAATAATAATAATAATCAGTAATCTAATAACTCTCAAAATCTGAATACTACTTCTCTTTTGATTTAAATTCAAAATTTAATAGCAGTTTTACAAGTATCTGATGATGATTTGTCAAGTAATTTATCTATTCAATCCAGTTCCTCTTTATTAATAATTTATAATTATCTTGTTAAAGAAAGAAAATATTAAAAAATTATTAAAAAAAAAGAAAAAAGTGAGAAAGAAAATAAAGTTATCTAATTCTTGTCAGAAGTTTTCAAAGAAGAAAAGATTAATCTAGAGAAAAAAAAATAAAAGAAAGAGAGAGCTCATCTTCTAATCTTTGAAAAGAAAGCAAAAATCTATAATATACTCAAAGATTTGATCTCTCAGAAAGTTAATATTATCATTGCTCAACTTATCAAGATATTATCTAAATAAAGAATTTAAATATCAAAAGAAATAAGAAAAGAATCACAGAAGAAACTAAAATAAAAAATAATATTCATCTAAAAGATTAAAATTATCTCAGCCTGATATGAAGCTAAGATTGGCAAGACTTCTATAGATTTAATTGTAAATACTAGAGTATCAGAATATATTATTAGTCATAAATTCCTAAAATAACTTGAAATGAAGATTTAATAAAAATTTAATAACTTCATATTTGATATTAATGGATATTCTAAATAATCACTTGGAATAATTAATAACTTTTCTATTACTATTAATAGAATTATAATTCCAGTAGAAATAAATATTACAGAAGCTTAAACTTATAGACTTATTATAAAAATAAACTGATTAAATAAAATTAATGCTAAAATTAACCTCAAGAAAAATATCATGATCTTTGACTAGAATGGAGAAGAAGAAAAAGTATTAATTAAATTTATTTATGAAGCTTGAAATATTTAACCAGAAGATAGTAATGATAACTATAAAATATTTTCAAGTTAAACTACTAATAATAAGTTTGAGATTGAAGATCAAGACTTAGAAGATTATAATTTTTTTTGTTGGATATCTGACAAACTTGAACTTAGATTCATATATCTGTTAAATGATTTAATGATATAGATTTTGAAAAGGTTTCTTATCTGATAATAAACTCAATTTCTAAAGTTAGAAATTTCAAAATTTTTGAAGAAGTATAAATTAAAGATACTATTCTCATCTAGAAAGAATATTTGAAATTGGAAGAAAAATTTTAATAAATCCATTATTAAAATTCTCAATAGATTTTTGATTAGAGAGAATTTACTATAAAATGTTAATATTATTATAAATTGCCAATTTCAAAACATGAATACTTTTAATACTATAATAATTTACTCATTTGAATTAATATTAAAATGAATACATCAAATAATCTTTTAATAATTTTATTCCAAAATGAAATTAAAGACTAATAAATAAAAGTAGAACATATCTGAGAATTAGAAAAGATATCTATTACAGAAGAAAAATTCTTTATCAAGAATAAAGCTTTAAAGAAATTAAAGATAGAAAGCAGAATAGTTAAATATTCATATTATAAATATTTTGTGAATAGTTAAATTATTTCTAAAGCTCAAGATAAAAATGAAACTGGCAAGTAATACTATTCAGATTATTTTATCTAGCAATAACTTAACTTATTTACTTGTAATTATTATAAACTTCAAAATAAAGCTAGATACTTTCTTGAAGTAATCTGAAAATATAATGAAGTAAAATATTTTTGTGACTACATTAAGTAATATATATAAGTATTTAATTATGATAATTAATGAAAGAATAATAGAATTATTAGAAAATTAAGAAGTAAAGATAGCCTATTAAATATCTATCAATAATGTAATAAAATTAAGAAAATAAAACTTATCTAATATATTACTGATTATAATAAAGAAGAAGAAATATAATGTATTACTTATAATAAATTTGAAGAAGCATCAGTTTAAGAAATTTTTTTGGCTATCTATTAATAATTATCTTTTTTTTGAAAAAAATAGCTTGCTTAAGTTATGATATGTCCAAGAAAGAGTAAATTATCTCAAGTAACATTATATTTTTCTAAGTTGAGTTTTAATTCAGCTTCTTTAATTTATTAAAAAACTTTTTGTAAGTATAATAGGTATTCTTTCCAAGTTTTTGAGTATACAGTATATTTATATTATCAATATAGACTATAGTAAATTTCTAATTATAATCTTCAAGTATACTATCTATAGCTTATTAAAAGTTGCTAGTATATTACAAAGTTCAAAAAGTATAACTTTAAATTCATATAATCTCTTTCTTAAGTTAAATATTATCTTTTCTATACTGAATAGTTTCATTTTGATTTGCTAATAATCAAAGATAAGATATATAGATAAAAATTATTTTGTATTTTCAAGATTATCCATTATCTTATCAATTCATAATAAAGAGTAATCATTCTTTTTGATGAGAGTATTGAGTTTTTTGTAGTCAACACAAAATTATTTCTTGCCATTTTTCTTTGTTGCTATTATAATAGATAAAATTCAGAAATTATTGGATTTCTGAATAATATCTGCATCTATTATTCATTGAATTTCATCATAAATAAATTCTTGATCAGAGATAATTACTTTGTAAGTCTTTTAATAAATAGGCTTTTCATTTTTAATATTAATTAAGTATTGAATAATATTAGTTCATCCAAGTTTATTTAGATCTAATACAAAAATATCTTTGTATATTTATAACAAATTGTGTAAAGTATCCTATTATCTAATAGTTAGCTCTCTTTATTTAACTACTTATTTGATTTTTTCTTTATTTAGAAAATATAATTCTATTTATTCTTTCTAGTTGATTCAAATTCTTGAGTTTTACAAGAGGATTCTTCTAACTCTTCTCTAGTATCTACAAGATTTATTTCTTTAACTAATACAAGTTATAGAAAGACTATTTGAGTAATTCATTTATTAGATTGGATTTCATAAGATTTATTTGAATTATTTTATAAAAGAACTCTAATATTTTCAGTATATTCAGTATTAATAGTTTCTTCTTTGATTTCTATTCCTTTATTAATTAATAATAATTAAGATATTAACTGACAAATAATTCCTACAAAAATTTCAATTATCAGATAAAGATTAATTATAATTATTTAATAAGATTAAACAAGGATTACTTTTTCTCTAAAATATCTAAGATCAAATTATATTTATGAGCTTATTCAGATATTTTTTCTTTATTTTTATTATTATAAATTTTGATCATTAAATTTACTGACTATTATTTGAGTATTTCTTCCTCTACTTTATTTTTATTTTCTTTAGATACTACATAATATTTATTTAAGATTTCTTTAATAGAATTATAGTTACTATCTTTAGCTTTTTTTTCTTTTTCTGATTCTAAACATTTTTCTTTTAGTAGCTCTTTAACCTATTTAGATTATATATAATTATCACAGATATCTGAATTACAAGAAATCAAATATTTATTATAGAGTTTCATATTAATGTATTCTAATTGAAAGATAAAATATTATCTGACTCTTCAACTATTTAATGAATTCAAGAATTTTCTATACTAATAAATATTAAAAAGCTTAGATCATTCTTAGAATTAACTAGATACTATAGAAAATTTATCAAAGAATTCTCACAGATAGCAATCTCTATTTAAACTTTTAAAGAATAATATTATTTTCATTTGAATTATAAATCAAAAAAATATATTTCAAACTTTGAAAGAAAAGCTTATCACTATCTCAATCTTAATTTATCTTGATTTCACAAAGAAATTTTATCTTTATACTGATATCTCTGATTCTAAACTTAATATAGTATTATCTTAAAAAATAATGAAGAAAGAGAATAAGTAATAGATTATGTAAGTATTTCATTAAAACCAGTAGAAAAGAATTATAATATCATTAAAAAAGAAGCTCTGGCTATAGTCTGGACTATTAGATAATTTCAATATTATTTTCTTGAATCTCTCTTCAAAATTATTACTGATTATAATATATTTGATAGCTATTTACTAAACAAGTTAATTCTGAATCCTAAATCTCAAGATGAATAATAATCATAATAAAATATAACTTTATTATTACTTATAGAGCTGGAAAAATCAATCAAAATATGAATACTCTCTTAAAAATATATTTACAAGAGTAGGATATCAAACTTATCTAATTAATAAAGTATTTGGAATAACTTTTATTAGATAACTAATTAAATAAATTATTCAAATCTGATTAACTCAATATAATAGATTTAACTATATATTATAACTTAATAAGATACTTGGAAAATAAAAATTATTCTGTAAGATATACTAAAGAATAATAAAAGAAAATTCATCAATAATTAAAATACTTTTTAATAAATAATAGAATACTTTATAAAAGAAATAGAAGAAAAGAACTTAATATATTACTTTAAGTACTAAAAAAAAATGAAACTGAAGTAATAATAACTAGTATATATTCAGATTTACTTGCTGAACACTTTGAATTTGATGAAATTTATCAATAAATAACTATTAGATATTAATAAAATAGAATGAGAACAGATATAAAGAACTTTGTTAAATCTTATGAAACTTATCAAAGAATTGATAAATAAATTATAAAATAACCTCTATATTCTATTAAAGTTGAATAGTCTTTTGATAAAATTATAATCAATCTTGTTGAATTCTGTAAAGTAATCAAGGAGAGAAATTAATATATTGTTATAGTAATAGATTTGCTTACTAAATAACCTAAAGCAAAAGTAATTTCAAATAAAGAAGCTAGTACAATTATCAAATTTATTTTTAAAAAAATAATTTATAGATATGAATATCCAAAAAAATTACAGTCTAATCAAGAAACTGAATTTATAGTTTAAGTAATTAAAGAACTTATTATTCAATTTGAAATCAAATACAAGTTTTCATTATTATTTCATCCATAAACTAATAGAATAATAAAATAATTTAATAGAACTTTATATAGAATACTTCAAAAATATTATATTATATTAAATTAATAATGGAATATATACATATTATTAGTATTATTTATATACAGAATACTTTAAAATAATACTATCAAATATGAATCATTCTTCTTGACCTATGGAAGAGATACTTAGTTATCTATTAATTTGAAATATCTATCATTAATAGAAGATAATAAAAATGAAAAGAATAAAATATTAGATCAAATATTTTCTTTAATTCATTATTTGTCAATGATATTAATACAGTATAAAATTGAATTAAAAAATAACAATAACAAATAAAAGAAAGACATGACTCAAAACTAAAAAGAATTATTTAATTCAAAATTAAAAATAAAGTTTTGATATATAATATAAAATAATATATTACTTACAAAAATAAATTTCAGTTATAATAGAGTACAAAATGATTTTATATTTACAAAACTCTTGATAATAGAGCTTATAAACTGTGAAACCAATATAACTAACTATTATACAAAACTTTTAATGATACTTAACTGAAAAGTTATCATAGTAAAAATAACTAATTTGAGTCAAGAATAATTATTAAATATATGAAAATACCAATAATAGAAGTAGAAAATGAAAATTAAATTTTTAATCTCATAATATTTATTTATTTACTCTTTAATTTTATATAAATCTTATATATATATATATATACATATTGATCATTTATTAAAATTTTATTTTATAAATATAAAACTTTTACTTTAATATTTTTTTAAATTTTTATTACTTTTTATTATTTTAATACTCTTATTATTTAGTATATTTCTTGTTAGTATTTAACTTTTTAAAGATAAATACTCTTTTTAATATTTTTGATTTAATTCAAAATATTCTTGTTCTTTACCAATAACTAAAGATAATAAATTTAATAGAACTTTACAAATTAATAAAGATTAGTTAATACTTGAAAATAGTAATCAGAAAGTTATTTATGATCTTATTACTGGAAGATAACTTAATTCCAGTATGATCTTGAAGATACCTTAAGAACTAGAACTAATTGTAGAAAAAACTCTAATTTAAATAAAGAAATTATAACATGAAACTAGAGTAAAATGATTTGTAAATATTATCAATACTAAAGTATTAAGAACAATAATTATAGCAAATATTACTTATCAATTTTGATCTGACCAAAGTTGTAAGATAAGAGTTCAAATAATATTTAATGATCTTTTCAAAAATTATAATAATTAATCTGATGAATCACAATTTATTAAATATTATTATTTTGAATAATTATTAAAAAAATATCTAGATAATACTCTTGAAAACTAATGAAATTACAAAGAGGATTAGTCTAATTCAAAAGAATAATTTTGATCAGAAGATATTTTCTTCTTGAAAAATGAATTCACCAGCTATTATTAAAATATGAACTTGAAAAAGTCTATAACTTCTAATTAATTACTTATAATAATCTTGTATATATTAGAAATAATAAAATCAAAAAAATTCTAAAAAGAATTTAATCAGTCTTGCTAGAGCTTGATCTTACTTAGAGAAATCAAATATTATCATAGTAATATAAATTTCTTTAATTTTATAATTTTTAAACTTGAGAATTTTTGACTAATTAGTTAATCTTTAGAAAATATATGATATTAAATGATTTAATTAATATATTAATTATAAATTCAGTTATAATTTAATAATATTTCTGCAATATTTTAGTAATACTTTGAGATTATAAATAAATAATTAGCTCAAAAGTCAATAATAATTTACAAATAGTTTAATAATAATTTAGAAATGCTTTAGAAATAGTTCAGTAATAAATTTAATTTATTCTTATTATTTATCTTTTCTTTTTAGAATATTTATCTTATTTTTTCTTTTTATTTCATCATTTGTATTATTTTTTAATTTATCATATTTATCTTATCTCTTTATCTCAAAACTTGTAATTATATACTAGAGTAATAAATAAGTTTAGAGTAGAGTTTAGATAGGATTTGTAAAAACTCAAAATTATATAAATATCTTTGCTTTTAAATATAAAATAAATATACTTGAATAATAATAATTCAATTATCTTTGAAAATACTTGAGTTATACTTATTTTGTAATTTTTCTTTGATCTTTATCTTGATATCTTGCTTTTATTTATCTTTTCTATCATAAGAAATTATATTCTGATTATTTACATATTTTTCTTGCCTGAAAAATATAAATAATAGATATTCTTTACTTAAAATAAGTCAAGTATATTTTATTTGATTTAGGAGATTCTTGTAAGCTTTTCTATATATAAAAGCTTTGTTTTATTTTGATATATACTCTTTATTTACCTAATAGTTAAAAAAATACTGTTAGAGAATTTAGTAAGCATACTAAATCTTTTGTTTTAATTATAGTATTTATTATTTAGTTTTTGATATCTACCCTTAGTTTAATTTGCATAAT
The DNA here is from genome assembly GCA_910591765.1 of Ambispora leptoticha. Classification (NCBI taxonomy): domain Eukaryota; kingdom Fungi; phylum Glomeromycota; class Glomeromycetes; order Archaeosporales; family Ambisporaceae; genus Ambispora; species Ambispora leptoticha. The sequence goes on along the minus strand of CAJVPS010000257.1, from coordinate 3,623 downwards.
CACAACTTTCCTTTATTTTATTTCATTTTTGCCTTGTATTAATACAATACTCATAAGTATTAGCACTAGAAAATCTTTAGAATAATTATGATTTCCTTTACTTTTATAAATAATTCAGTCTTTACACTCAAAACTTATTATAAACTATATTCCTAGTAAAATCTATCTTCATAAATATAGTTTATAATAATATTTTCTGATATATTTTTCAAGAAATTTAATAATTTGAGATAAGATCCAAGTTGATAGTAGAAATATAATAAAATAATAAAGATGATAAATATAAAGTAATAAAAAGAAGTAAAAGATAATAAAGATAATAGATAGTAAATATAAAGTGAGAAAGATAAAAGAATAAAAAAAAAGATAAGGGAAAGAGAGAGAATATTTATATAAATTCTAAACTAATAATCTATTAAAAATATAATATTTATATTAAAGTTAGTGAAAGATAAATATAAAACAAGAATAAAATATAATAAAAAATAAATTTGAAGATAAATATTATAAAAATTAAGAAGAAATTCATGTGAGTTACTGAATAATAATTTATGATTCAAAGTAATCTTGATGATTATGATAGTATTTGAGTTATCTTTTATTAATAGAATATTTTAGAATATTTCTATTCTGAATATAAAGTTTATAAGAGTTATATCTAGTATAATCATAAATATAATATTATTTTTTATTTCAAGTAAATTAAAATTTATTTTTAATTATTAAATATTACTTCATATTAAATAGTAATGCTTTGTTTTTAATTTCAAATTTTATTTCTTTTTGAATTTTATCATTATATTTTTGAGAATATTATAATTATTTATCTTTAATATTTTATTTTGCTTCAATAATTTATTAAAGTAACTGATCTATTATATAATATATTCATTATATTAATTTTTCTTTTTCTGTGAAATCTTTTTCTAAATAAAAGAAATTTTTAATTTAATTGATAATCTAGCATTTTGTCCATAAGCTATGAAAAATGATTCATACTTTATTATTGAATTTTGATTTGTTTGATAAGCAAAAAGAGCAGCAGAAATAAAGATATTCTATTCTTATTCATATTCTACAGTTAATTTTTGTAATATTATATATAGTATTCTATTAAAGTATTCTATTATTCTATTAGTTTGTGAGTAATAAAATGTTAAAAATTTATGCTTGATTTTAAATTTTATTAATAATTCTTTAACTATTTTATTAATAAATTCTAATTTATTATCTGATTAAATTTTTTGAAATATTCATATCTACAAATTATTTTTTTAAAAATAAAATTTGTGATTATAGTAATTTTCTTGTCAGGAATTATTTAGCTTCAAATTATTTTATAAGTTAGTTAATTATTGTAATAATTTATTAATTTCTAGTAATTATTAATTTATAAGATCTAATTAAATTTATAATTATTATATCTGATTTAATAATATATTATTTTGTTGCTTATTATTTCCATTAGTTCTAAAGTTATTCTGGTTATTCTGATATAATTGTAGCTGAGAATAATTAGGACAGATATAATCTGACTCATCACAATTATAACATATTGAAATAGATTTGGGATTTTGATTAATAGACCTATAATCTGAATTATTTCTATTATAATTTGATCCTTTATTGATACATTCTATTCACTGATTGAGATCTTGAAATACTACTAATATAATATTCAGTATTAAGTTATTCTGGATCTGAGATTAGTAATACTCATAGGTTGATATATCTGCATCTGCTTTCTTTATATTCTTTATAACTTATACCATATTTAAGAAAGTTCTATCAGCTAAGATCTGAACTCATTTTCTAATCTCTGGTTTTAATTCTCTTTTATAAGTTTGGATCTTATATTCCTCTGGGTATTCATTTTCTAGATCTACTTTACAAAGTAGATTGATGAATTTATCTGTGTATTCTTCTATAATACCAGTCTGTTGCAAGATTTTAATTTTATCTTGTCATTAATCAATTCTTTCTTGAATACAGAAGTGTATAACAAATTGATAACTAAAACTATATTATTGATCTTGATTATTATTCCAAGCAGTTAGTTAGATATTATCATCTTTTTCTCTTTTATCATATCACAAGACAGTAGTATCTTCTAGATATCCTCTGAGTAGCTATACTTTTCTTATATCTATAATACTATTAGCTTGTATAGTGATATTAAAGTCTTTAAGCCATTCAGTTGAATCTTGATTATTTTTATGATATTTTCTAATTGGTATTATAATTTTCTTTATTGGCTGGGTATTCTGATCAGTTATTTAATTATTGAGAACTTCAAGAACTATAATAAGTTCTTCTAAATTATTTGATTAAGCTATTTGGTTATCTTCTTCTTTTCTTAATTGGTTATTATCTTTGAAACCAGTTTGAATATTTTCTTCTGAACTAGAATAATTACTAAAAATGGCTCCTTAACTAGTTGTGACTTGTGACAGCCAATCAGAAAATTATAATAGAGTTGCAGTAGTCAATCAGAAAATTGTGACAGAATTATGATTAGTTGCAGCTTCCATCACTAATAATTACTATTTTCTTCTGGTTTTGAAGTTAATATAAGTTATACTAGAGAAATAGGGATATCTTCTGAGTTCTTAGTTTCAGAATAATAATTATCAATATTACTATTATTAGATAATATTCTTGTTTGTATTTGTAAAGTAAAGTTTTAATGAATGAATCTTTGGTAAAATTATTTAATTAGATTAAGTTATTCTTTTTGAATATTGATATAGTCAAAGATAAAAGTATTAACTAGTTATATTATTCTTTATCTCAGGTGAGTAGTATATATTTCATTCAGATTAAATTGAATTAATTCATAAAATAATAAATAAGTGATTTGATTTATTGATATTACTCTAATACTTTCTATAAGTAAATGAAATATCCAAAATTGTAATGAAAAATCTAATTGAAAGGAATGATAATAAGGACAAAAGTGTTAAAAAAATATTCTAATAGAATAATTAAGGATTTGGTGTACTTTCAAATAATAATTAATAGATAGTCCAATAAAAGAATAATAATTGATCATGAAAATTCAAGACATAAATATTTATCAATTATGAATAAAGAAAGAAATATAAAAAGAAATATAAAAGTATATGAATATAATAGAGGATGTGAAGAGAGTTTTTCTTCACAGAGAGGATACCAAAAATATGTTATGCCAAATTGGTAAGTGAATTTTCACTTGAATTCATCTTAATGATATAGGATTCAGAGAAACTGAAATAATTAAAGGATAAAAAGAGGAGAATTAGACTATATTTTTAATAATGACAAAGATTTCTAAGATTTATATCAATATTTATAAATATTATCTTAATAAAGGATAAATAAATAAATCAAAAAAATTATAAAATTTAACTGAGTAAAGCTATTAGTAATCAATATAATTCAAGATTTAAAATGATTAAATAATAAAACTATTAATCAAAGAAGATTATAACTAATATAAAGAGAAAAACTAAAATATATAAACTAAATAACTAAATAACAAAAAGTATGACTTACTTATAGTAGAGATCTTCTACTCTCAAAAATAATAAAACAAAAAGTATAGCTTATTTATAGTAGAGATCTTTTACTCTCAAAATAATATC
>CAJVPS010000256.1:0-29378 GCA_910591765.1 Ambispora leptoticha | reverse complement strand
ACCAAAATCCTAACCTTAGTTCTAAATTTACCGGTTTCATCAAAATTAAAAATGATTTTTCACTATACTATTTTACTATATACAAGAATATCATATTACAAGATAATAAAAATGTAAATCTCAAATATTAAATAGAATATAGTGTTTAAAAATAGAAATATGATATAGTAATATATGATATAAAAATAGGAATATTTATAAAATAAATAAAAAATATAAAAATATATAATTTTACATAATCAAGAAAAGATTAAGAAATTAAGGAATTTTATATCACTACAATAACAATATATAATATATATAAAATTATTTAATAATTATAAAATATAAAAATAAAAAATAAGTTTTAGAATATATTATAATATTTTAAGCTAAAAAATAAAAAATATAATATATTATATATAATTAAACTATATTAAATTAAAAATTAAAATCAAAATTATAAGTTTATATAATTAATATATTTTTTGATATAAAAATAATTTTATTTTATATATAAATCTATTAATATATTATATATAATATATTAAATATAATATTATTTATAAGTATTATTTTATAAAATAGAGTTAGAATAAAAATAAAAATTACTTTATTTTGAAAAAAACTTAATTTTTTATAAGATAAATATAAATTATTATATAATTAAAAGTTTTTTATTAAATTATTATTAATTATAAATACTAAAATAATATATATTATTTTGCTTAAAATTAAAAATCATTTTGATAATAATTTTTAAATAATATTTCATTATTTTCATATTATATAACTCTATCTTGTAATTAATAAAGTTAGTATTAAAATTATTACTTTTGAATTTATTTTCTTGAAAATAATAAATTAATAAAATAATTCTTATTAATTTTGATATCTAAAAAATAATCATATATTTATATAGTTTACTTTATATAAATTATTTTTATTATATATTATTAATATATTATTTTGTAATATTATTATTATATCTGCTAACTATAATTAAAGTTGCACTTAAAACTTAAATTTATATTTTGAATATATTTCTATATTTTTTCATTAACTTAATTAAATTATTAAAATTTTTAACTTTGTTGATGCATTGTATAATTCTGAGTATTATCATTAGAATATTTGAAATTGAATTTGATTAATCTTAGTAAGAATTAATATAGTAGTTTCAAATAATTTAAGCATAAGATGAAATTAAAGAAATCTGTCATAAATCGTGCTATTTATTAAAAACAAGTTAATATCACTTTTTACCTGAAATAAGACTTATTAAATAAATGTTTATTAATAGATTTTGGCCAAAATTCTGACTTTATCATAAAGTTGTTATTTTGATTAAATGAAAATTTTTATTATGTGACCTGTTTAACATTTATACAAGCTTTATAATGTAATATTTGTAAAAGATACATGAACAAGAATGTTTCTTTATTTGAAAAAATGTCATATTGAGATCTTAAGGATATATCAATTTTTTGAATCTGCATGTGAATCACCACTTAATTGATTTACTTCTTAAAATGTTTGTATGGTGAGGAACTATTAATAAAATACTTGTAACTTCAGTTTATATTCTAAATGTATAATAGAAAAGTATCTGATAGTTTCATTCTGAAAATTTACATGTTACGGAGCAGAAACAAATAATGAAAAGTTTTTTCGAAATAAATAAACTGGACCTAAACCGGATCATATTCATTAAAATTTTTTATAGGGAAATGACGTATCAATTATCAGAATGATGGACATCTTAAGTAGACTTACTATGTGTATTAAATAGAATCATATTCACAATTTAAGTAACGAATTCACATATGCACGCATTCACAATTGTAATATTAAGCTCATTAAATTTTCTAGCATTTGGTTTATATTTGAAAGCAATATTGATACGAGCTTTTTTCTACCTTTTGCAGATCTCTAAACTTTTTTGTCCAAGTCCAACATGTCCAAGCATGCCAAACTCTTTATTTAATTTAAAAAATTATATTATAAATGTATTTTATATGTGCAAAAAATCACTGTTACTTAAAGCTTCAAAGCAAATTATTAAAATAAAATTTCGAGCTATTGCTAATTATTTGCTCAACTGTCCAAACCTTGTCTAAGCTGTCCAATGTACAACACTGTTATACAGCGTTTAAAGTTTGATGCTCTAAATTTTAGATAAAGGAAATACTAAAATTTACATGTTTGTTGCAGCATATAATTAGTTTATTTTAAATATGTATTCCTCAATTAAATGTTTTACTTGAGGTCGCTTCTAGCTAAAGAGGTTTGATGGAAACCGGTAAATTTAGAACTAAGGTTAGGATTTTGGTTGAATCCATCTTGAGGATCGGCAAAATTGTCGAATTGATGGTGGATTAGTTCGCCTTGATCACCAGTAAAAGTGTTAAATGTAAAATTATAATTTTGGGTGAGTTCACTCTGAACATAATGAACACGGCTAAAATCGTTAAACTGAAGATTAGGATTCTGGACGGATTCGACTTGATAATTAAGAAAGTTGTTATATCGAAAATTAAGATTTTGGTTGTATCCGCCTTGATAACCGTGAGAGCAAGTATTAATGTTTAGGTCGAGCACGTCTTCCTTCTCGTAAACGTTTTCAGGCTGACTGTTAATAAGTAGGTTGAACTCGTCCTCATTCTCGTAAATGTTTTCAGGTTGTAGGTTGAGCACGTCTTCCTTCTTGTAAACATTTTCAGCTTGACCGTCAGTAAGGAGGTTGAACATGTCTTCCTTTTTGTAAACGTTTTCAGCTTGACCGTTAGTAAGTAGGTTGAACTTCTCTTCCTTCTTGTAAACATTTTCAGGTTGACCGTCAGTAAGGAGGTTGAATACGTCCTCCTTCTCGTAAGCGTTTTCAGGTTGGCCGTTAGTAAATAGGTTGAACTCGTCCTCATTCTCGTAAACGTTTTCAGCTTGACCGTCAGTGAGGAGGTTGAACACGTCTTCCTTCTCGTAAACGTTTTCAGCTTGACCGTCAGTAAGGAGGTTGAACATATCTTCCTTTTCGTAAATGTTTTCAGCTTGACCGTTAGTAAGTAGGTTGAACTTCTCTTCCTTCTCGTAAACGTTTTCAGCTTGACCGTTAGTAAGTAGGTTGAACTTCTCTTCCTTCTCGTAAACGTTTTCAAATTGGCCGTCAGCAAGGAGGTTGAACACGTCCTCCTTCTCGTAAGCGTTTTCAGGTTGGCCGTTAGTAAGTAGGTTGAACTCGCCCTCCTTCTCGTAAACGTTGTCAGGCTGATCGTTAGCAATTAGGTTGAGCCTACCTTCCTCCCTGTGAAAGTTTCCAACATGATCATAAGAGATTGTGTTGAGCGCGACTTCCTGCTCGGGAAAATTTTCACGATACTCTTCAGATGAAAAAATCTTGTTTAATTCGTCCGACATTTTTTTGTATGCTACTTTTTGATTTTTTGGCAGACATTTCCAGTGATTGCCAGCAAAACCAGAAATGTTACGACCGTCACCAATTTGTAGATTTTTATCTTTCATTTCTGCTGTAATGCATGCACGAAATATTAAAAATGAGCTCGGTGCTTTGCTTTTAAAATCGCCATTTCTTTTGTTTGTTACAAAATATTCTATTGGAAGGTAGGGAGGAAATGAAGGTGCGAAGTATTCCATTAGAAGATAGGGAATGAACAGAATTTTGGACAGCTAAAAGAAAGTTGGTTTTTTTGGTTGTTTAAATTGATTAAGTTTTAGAAAATGAAATGAAAAAATAAGGATATTTATTCATAATTTTTTTAAAAGCTTAAGATATATACAAAGTTAGCTCAAATTTTATGAAACCAAACATCATAGATCGTATACCAAATACACAAAATTATATTAACCATTGAGTATTTGTTGAATAGCTACTTTCTCATTCAGTCTTACGTAAGGCAGCGTCAATAAAAGTTCCTCCAAAGTTGTTCGTGTTATTTGAAACATTAAGTTAAAACAGATGTAAGGACTAATAAAGGAATTTAAATGTATACAGGGCATTTAAATGTAAATGCTCATTAAACTTTAAATTCGAAATCAGTAGGCTGCGTCAATAAAAGTGTCTCCAAAGTTGTTCGTGTTATTTGAAACATTAAGTTAAAACAAATGTAATGCAAGGACTAATAAATGTATGCAGGGTATGTAAATGTAAATACTCATTAAACTTTAAATTCGAAATCAAATGCTATATAGTTCAACTAAAAGCTAAATATATCGATATGAGAATTAATACTTGTTAATCTGTGGTTTGGAAGTCAGAAGATTGATTACTAAATTTGTCTTAGTCAAGGTACGCGTTATCGTTATACAGTATTTACTAATCTGGCATTTGAAGAATGAAGTCATATAAAATTTGATTTAGATACAAAGTTAACTCGAAGAAAATGACTTCGATGCTTTCTTTGCAAGTGACTTGAGAGATAAAATTCAAACTTTCTAAGAAAATTTCCTCCCTCTAATGAATGACTTTATATAAACAAACGTAAATGACGAAAGTTCCTTGTAATTCAAGTTTCTAAAGTCCTTTATCAAAAACATAAACAATATCGGTTTCTACTAAAAGCTTTGTTTTTTTAGGTGATGACTGGTCTGTGTAATATCGTTATGTCCAATAGGGAATGTTCGTACAAAGATTCAATCATTATGTTGATTATCTATTATGAAAAAGGAAATTTGCTCATTCAAATTACAAAATGCATATTTAAGGCAGGAACAAAATGAAAATGTTGTCCTCTTGTCGTATTTATATTTTAAAAAAAATGGACCATTATCGTTGCATTATTATATTAGTTTAATTCATACGGTGCGTAATACCAGCATAATACTGTATCAATAGAAACCCTCTAATTGCAACTCTCATGAACGTGTATTTAGATAGGGTAATTTAGTAATGTAACTAGAGCTCGTGGCTAAGCCTGAGAATGCTACGTATGTACACTTACAAAGGGTGCATTTGACTTATCCAGTAAATCAGTTGGTTTGATTAGAAATAGTCGAAATGCTTATTATTGATATTTGCAAGATTCGTTTTGTTATATTCTTTCCGAGAGATCTTTCAAAAATAGAAATATTTTCATTCATATTCCTCCCCGTGATACATACAAATTTTTTCATATGCTTTTTATATTTTGCATTTTCTAATGATTGCTAGCAAATGAGAAATCTTACGAACGTCAATTATTTGAAATTTAACGCTTTCATTTCTTCTATGATGCATGCTCAAATATTAAAAATGCGTACGGTGCTTATGTTGACAATCGTCGTTTCTTTTTTCATTAAAAAATGTGCCATTTGGAAGATAAGGAGGAAAGGAAGGCATAAAATAGTCGAGCATTTGAAATTAACTCATTAATTACTTTTATATTTAAAAATCAATAAATGCTAGTTTGTCAAAGTGAGCATTTTAAACAATTTTTAAGTACACATAGTCGACAAAAATCTTCAAGATAATTAAATTGGGAACATCATTTAGATCTGAAAGCAATTTGCTTCATATTCTAAATTAGTTCATTATTCTAAATTGGTTCATTGAATTTTCATGCTATAAACAATAAATAAGAATAAAATCAAATTTAGTGATAATGTTGCCGTTGCAAAGAAAAATCTCTTGATCACAGAATGTTCTGGTGTGCTGCAGAATTTCTTGGTTTTGCACTCCTATGAGTAATTTGTAACGAATTAGGATTATCCGAAATGCCTACGCATAGATCCCAGAAATTCTCCTATTTTGTGACGCGATCCCAAAAATTCCTATTAAATTCTTTGTAGTATCAACATTAATGCGATCCGGAAAAATCACCTGATCCAGCACTGTCCGGAACGGTCAAAGCGTAGTTCATCATGTGATCCATGTCCAATATAGGGGTGCGCAAATTTTTTAATCAACCCGGCAAACCAAATCCGACACAAAATTGAAAAATAAATTCTTTGTAGTATCAACATTAATGCGATCCCAGAAATTCTTACAAAAATTCCTACCTAACTACGTCTCAACATTTATTTCTTTTGTATCAAAACGAAATCAATAGCTTTAATTCTCTCGTGCTTAACAAATCGAAGGCTTTATTGCTTTGCCATCAAGTTGATAAATTGGGTTTGATTTCTTTGATATAGATTTTATTGTTCTGATATTGTCTTTTTATTACTTTAATATTAATATTATTATTTTGATAATAGTTCTATTGTTTGTATTGTTTTACAATTCGAATATCGATTTTTGTTATTTTGTTTTGAATATGCATTATTGTCTTGGAATCGTTAAAAAATTTGTTATTTGTGTTAGTTGAAATAGTAAATTTTGCTTCTTGGAATTGAATTATTAGTTTAAACCTTACTTTTGCTCTTGATTGCTCGCTCAAACTCTTCAAAAGATTGGCACAGAAGACCTTTAGAATCTCAGTGAAACCCACTTCGTGCAAATCATCTTCAACACTTGCTACATCTCTAGTCGTTAGTCAACCTAACTTCCAAATTGAATGTGAAAATGCAATAAATTATACATCCAAAAATCATTGTGTTGCTTTTCATAAGTCATAGCTCACTTTATATAAGAACAACCTCTCTATAAAAACTGGATTTTCTGGGCAAATGTTACAATTGGATTAGCAATCAGCATAGTGTAGTGGGCTTTAAATCAAAGACTGATTTGAAAATTGGATAATTCGATCTACTAAACTTCAACGGAATAAATGACACTTGAACATTTGATAGAAATCATTTTTAAAATAAATTAAAAATATATAGAATATGATATTACAAAAAATGTTCAAATTGAGCTTGCAAATCCATAAAAATTAAATTGTAAATATATTTAAGACAGTTTTACTCATGAAATTAAATCATTTTTCATAGTTAAACGATATTTGCATTATCGTTTATTTGGCGTGAAGTAACAATTGTTTGCACTTACCGTAAAGCGCTCTGTATAGTACCCCCCCTGTAAGAAATTTAAAAGAATTCAAACCTTAATTTAACCTCAAGGTTTGTAAATTATTAACTGAGATTTTAAGAAATCACACTGTGAGTTAATTTGCGGAAGAAATAATTTATTTTATTAAAAAAAGATGGATTAAATTAAGGTTCGAATATTTTTTACAGGGTCAGTATTTAATAACATTAGGAACGTAAGAAATAGTATTAATCTAATAATCCCAATCCAAAGATATGCATATACTTTTCTGTAGTAATTATGATTTGGATACCTGTTAAAAGTCAGTTACCATATTTTGGGGATATAAGCAACATCTCCGTGCTGATCCTTTACCCTATTTTTTGAACTTTAAAAAAATAGTGCCAACTTTTGATCAGCTGGTCATCGAATGTGATACATGAATCTATATTTAAGTTATTGATAAAAATTTAAATTCATCTGATAATTTAGAATTGACAATTTTTTTTGATTTTAATTGCACATTTTCTATGAAATCTAGGAAGTTGATTATGCAATACTTCACAGATAAATTTAAGAATTTTAATAACTTTATAAATATGAAAACTACAAAATAAAAGTTCATTCCAATACTCTAAATATTTCTATAGTTAAAGTTTTAATATTATTTGCTATAAATTGAAAGATTATCGAAAAATCAAAAAACTAGTTAGTTTGCACAATTTGAAATACTTCATAATCATCAATCTCAAAAGTAATTCTACTATTATCAGAGCTCAACAGACCATGTTCATATGAACCTTTTCGACAATGATTATGATTTTCGACGAATGAATTAAATAAGATCAAGTCACTTCCAAAAATTGGCCCATGATCTTGGTAACATCGTATATTATCGTTATCCTCTGCACTTATATAATTACTTTTAAGTTCGCCGGATTCATTTGGATCAAATCGGAATAAAAAGCTATTTGGTCCATGATAACATTGGTTGCTTGAATGCCATTCCAATGGATTATACCCACCAATTACTTTTTCCGAATCTTTAACCCGAATGGCAACAACTGTTGGACCTTTATTATCACAAAGTTGATGAAACGCAGCAGCAGATAATCCGTCTCGACTACCTCGTAACAGTGGCTTTAAATCGAGGGAATTCATTTTTGAATCTTGCGACTTTATCCATTCTCTTATCATTTTGAATTGTTTTCGGGTAAGTATATGCGCCGTGTGATTATCCTTAGAATTACGAATAAGGTGTTTGTTAGCTTGAGAAACTTCACTTCCGGGAACCAAGTAATGGTGCAATAAATCCTTGTGTAATTTTTCTGGTAAGAGTTCCGAATAGGGCATTACTTCATTATAAAAATCAACGGCGTTTATATGAAAGAAACGAATCAACGGTAAACATTGTTCAAGTGTGGATTTTAATTGTGTAAATTCGTTTTGTGTCCATTTCTCTACGGGGATCGAAAAATTCACATTCTCAGAACCGGCGACTTGAGCAGTTCCCCATTCAAGAACCTTCTCCCAAATATCAATTTCTTGAAGTTTCAGATCATCGCGTTTGAGCAAAGATACTAGCGCAGACTCTTGCAACTTTACAAAATCTTTCGATTGAAAAACAGCAGCAGGATTTTGACAAATAATATCCGTGCAGAATTTGCAAAGTTTCGTGAAAGAGTTGTGTTCGAATACAATCTGATTAATTGCGGCAAAATTTTTAGTCATAGAATCGATATGGTGTTCCACAAGATAGTCTTGAATGTATTCAATTAAACGGTTAAGAATCAACTCATCCGCAGCAATCAATAAGTCTAGAAGTGTCGACATTCCATGTTCTTTCAAGTCAATTTTGCCGCAATACATATATCTAAAACATCATCAAATTCAAACTTAATTTTATTTGTTTTTCTCGTATATTAAAAGTTAACAGATTTAAGTTACCTCAATAAGAATTCAAATACATGTGGTGAGATATTTGGTTTCCTAAAAACAATCATTTTACATGGTTCTCGCTTCATCCACGCCTCAGAAAGTGCCACAGCAAAATGTTTAGACTGTGCCATTAAAATTGACGAGTGTGCGGTAAAGGTGCGCTGTGCATCGTCATCACCAGCAATTATTGAAATATCGCAAAAATTGCCCTTTTCGTAGAATTCGGCCAAATTGTTTGAATGTGAAGTCAATAGTGAGTCGGTCATTTTAGTAAGTGTTAACGTTTAGTAGTTATTCGTATCGGATATTGCGTTGGTTGATTTATTGATATTTATAATTATCGTAATATGGAAATCGTTGCTATATTCGTAACAATTAACTCCACTTCCCAATACCGATACATGTACTGTACATGTAATAATTAACATTGACAGCATAATTGATATTTAACAAGTTATTGTTATCGTAATAATTAGTTTTAATAATTTATTATTGTAATAATCAGTGTTAATATCCAACACCTGATGTCGATATTGCTTAAACTTTTATTATGTTCTTCCAATGTTTATTAACACCTTTGATTTAATTGAAAGATAAAAACTAATGACGAATAATAAAAGAACATGCAATTATGTGAATTGGAACACATATAAAAAGAATTTTTAATGCATTAAATTAAAATTCATACAAAACTTGATCAATAGAACATAAAAATTATCCATAATTAGTAATAAAGATTTCATCGGCATATCAAGGCAAGTTCTTGGTCTTTCATACAAGAACAGAGAAAGACGCAAACAAAATTAAGAAGAGTCTTTCTTGTTATAATTCCTTTTGCTTGTGAATATACTTTTATCATACCTTCAAAGCTTGCATACAAATGGATTTATTTCATTTATGCCTAACCTAATTAAAAGTGCAAGACCACCACTCTAAATAAGCCATATTTACTTTTTTTATTTTGCTCTGTTGACATTGGATGAATCCAATTGTTGAAGTTGCTTAGTGCTTTATGTTTGATTTTTGGCTTGTTGATCTCGTCAATAAGTCCAATCTCTTTTGGTAATGAGCAGAAACTACACATACCTTGTAGATCAATTCTCCAACACCCTTGTAACTATTCTGTATAATACAGTCAAACCTGGATAATAACGAGCTTGATCATTAATTAAATCTGGATAACGGAAGTTGGATACAGAGACAGTTTATAGTAAAATGTACCTGGATAAACCGAATAACTCTCGATAAACTGAATTGTCCGAGATACTTTACTAACTGCCAGCCCTTCAGGTTTGACGGTTGTTTTCATAAAGTGACCACAGAAAAACCCGTAGATAAATCTTCTACCTGTAAATTATTAAGTCTATACTCTTTCGCTATCGTGTTACGCTTTATTTTTCTTTAGACCAAATATCTCTAGAAGACAATGTAACAGTATTATTGAGACATAACGTTCACCTGGGTTATTTTGAGCACGTACACGTGTGCATTTTCTGCTAAATCTGATTTTCGAAATAGCGTCCATGTACGTTATTTGATTCGAAATGGTATATAGTATCGTTTATACAGTAACGTGTATTAGAATGTGAACATTGTACATGTAAAGTTTGACTAATCCCTTGTACAGTAGTTTAATAGCAAATTATAATTTTTATTGACTTGACATATATACATATTCACGATTAGCACATTGAGTTTAAGTTATGACTTTTGCTTTAAGATATCGATAATTGAACCATATTTAGAATATCGTTTAGGAAATCAATATATTGTTAGCTTAATAACATTAAATTGCATAATTCCTTAAAATTCCTTAAGGGAGATTATCGATACCATTTTTGGAAATTATCATTTAATGATTACATGTACATGTATCATTAAGTGTACATGTACAAATAATGGACATCGGAACCGCAATAATTAAATTGATTCACGAACAAACCCCTCAATATCTAACACGGATAACGCTATTGTAGTAACCTTGCGATTTGCGAGCCCATAATTCTTTTTATAAGCATACGATATTGTCCTAATCTTTGGGCTAATATTCGATACACAGTTCGTAAGTTTATTCATATTTTTGCTTTATTAGTTTTTACTATGACCAATTCCTTGAGCAACACCCATTTTTGGCAAGCACTAAACCTTTTTGGATCAATGTTTCTGGTGATTCACATTTCCCCAATACTCTGTTGACAATCAATCATATTGTGCTTCAACTTAATATTCAGAAACTAAAATGTAATGCAGAATAGCGTAGGAATAAAATTAGTCAACTTGTATACAAAGGCGAGATATTATGCCTTTGAAAAGCATGCTCTAATCAAATAAATCCTTACCAGTAATTATTCCTTTGCTTGCAATAACCATTTTTCCCTTTATTTGATTATCTTCAAGCCTTCGTACAAGCAATGAATGACCTTCACTCAAAATATTCCATAACTTAACTTCGATCTTGCTGCAGAAACTAAGTCCCAACCTTTGATTTTGCGTATCATAGTTTTTTGGTTACTGAAACCATCTGGGTCGTTACTCCTGAAGTAAATCTTTAGAACAATAAAGAGCTCTAATCCCTGGAAGTGCGAACCATTTTTCTCAAATTTGTCATCAATAAATCGACTCTATAAATTTTAATGTAACATATTAAGGAAGAAAGGTTCTAACAGCGCGGCGTTAATTGTTAGACCATCCAGTCCAATATACCAAAAATAACCTTGTTTGAAGATCTGGTATTGGTCTAGCTATAGTTCAAAACTAGTCCAGACCAAGTGCAGTTTAACTTGCTTGATTTAATTTTTCTAAACATACTAGCATACCTTATTTTCACGAAATAATGCGCACTATTTCGAATCACGGCCCACGTAAGGCTTAATTAGGCCGAATTCGAGATTACACCTTACGCGTTATTTCGCGAAAATACGGTATGTGTCGTAACATATATTTTAGTATTCTTTATCGAATCATTATGCTAGGAATTATCATTAGCTTGTCAATATTCCAGCACAATTTATTTTGGCTAGACTTGTATCTGTCATAAAAAGTAAAGTAAATTTTGGATGAATTCGCCTTGAATGCCGGCAAATTGTCAATTAATGATTTTTAGATGGAATACCGTAAAATTGTTAACTGAAGATTAGGATTTCGTCTTAAACACAGAAAAAATTGTTGATTTGAAGAAATACCTGTGAAGATTGACCATACTAGGATCTTCTACTACAGAAAAGGCAATACCGATACTGAACTACAAAATCTTTTAGTAAAAACTGTTTATAGAGGTTTTCGTTCTTCAAATTAAATCAAATAATTATTATACATGTAATGTGAGAGAATTATACCAATAAAGTATAATTTATTATATATTTTATGAATTCGTCACTATTTTAAAAAAATCACTATTTAATGTTAAGAAATTATGATAATTCTGTTCAACCGAATTCAACATTTACTAATTCATGTTAAAATACAGTTACATTCAATTCAGAAGTTAGGTTGACTAAAGAATTGTAGTTGCATGAGCTGGGTTGAGTATTTTTTACAGAATGAGGTCCTCCTATGCCAGGTGATCTAGATATTTTTTCTTTAGGACAAATCTCTTACCGATTTCACAACTTTCGCACTAAATCACAATTTATAATTTAGATGGTTGTATAATAACTAAATTGTATACATATCTAGGATAGCACTGGAAGGTTTGTCCGTAAAGTAAACAATGTATGATTTGAAAAAAAGTAACGATTAAATTATTTTAAACTCTTGTCTAAACAGCACTTCGACTTTTATTTTTTTCATACACAACGAAATTGATAACTTTGCCTTAAAAAGTTGATGCATATATATGTTGATTTTTTTGATTATGATTTACATTGTTGCTTTGGAAGATTGTGTAATCAAAGGGTAAAGGTAAAGTTCAAAAATAATAATATTCAATTCAAATGATAAAATAGGTTTATTCCAATTATAATCACATAATCTAGTAATAACTAAACTGTTTTTTATGGTAAAAGAAGTAAAGCCTTTGATTTGTTTTAACACAAAAGAAATAAAGCTGTCAATTTCGTTTTGGCACAGAGATAAAAGCCGTGGCGATGTTACACAACTATCTAAATTACAACAGGTTTCGTGGATCATTAGGCACAAAAGGAAATTTTATTAGGGATTTTCACCAAAAATATCTTTATAATTAAATTTTTTTACTACTTTAATTTTTTTAATATATAATTATTACATTAAATTTATTTTATAATATTTATGAATCACGCAATAAAAGGATAACGCGCAAAGTAAGAATTTTGATAGGGATTTTTAACGATAATCAAAACCTTGAGTGCGGAAAATAGGAATTCTATAGGAATTTTCTTTCGGCAAAGTTAATGTTTGCGTAAGTGTTATTGTTTTTTTTTAGTTACACACATCATTCTACATGTAGTACAGAGATTATGCATCTCTCTAGAATATTTATAATCATTCAGCTCATACATGTACATGTAATTCATTATCACTGACAAAGAAAGATTTATCATAGTTGCAACTAATATCGAAATCGATTATTAGCTCTAAATTACATATGTTAACTTATATAATGTAATTTGTTTACATAGAAGAAATGATAGTCATAAGCTTCGTCATACGTTTTGTCAAACAGAATTGCTTTGATGAAAAGCTTAGCAATTGACAAATGACGAAACCTTTCTTTCATCGGGTATTATTAATTGGAGATTATGATTTTGGGTGAGTTTGTCTTGAACACAGGCAAAATAATTACACTGAAAGTTAGGATTTTGGACAAATTCGTCTTGATAGTTGAGAAAGTTGTTAAATTGAAAATTAAAATTTTGTTTGCATCCGCCTTGATAACGGGAAAACCAAATATTAGAGTTTAGGTTGAGCTCGTTTTCCTTCTCGTAAACGTTTTCAGGTTGATCGTTAGTAATCAGAGTAAGCTTGCCTTCTTCCCCGTGATAGTTTCTAAACTGGTCTCTAGAGGTTGAGTTAAGCTCGACTTCCTTCTCTGAAAAACGTTCATACTGAACTTTAGGAAGTTTATATAGAAAAATCTCTTTTAATTCGGACGAAATCTTTTTGTAGGCATCTTTTTGATACATTGGTAATATTTTCCAATGATTGCTGGCAAAACGAGAAATGTTACAAGCGTCACCTATTTGTAGATTTAAATCTTTCATTTCTGCTGTAATACATGCTCGAAATATTAGAAATGCATTCGGAGCTTTACTTTTACAACCACCATTTCTTTTTATTGATAAAAAATATTCCGTTGGAAGATAGGGAGGAAATGAGGGCACAAAGTCTTTTAAACAATATTCCATTGGCGGATAGGGAGGAAATGAAGGTACGAAGTCTTTTAAACAATATTCCATTGGAAGATAGGTAAGGTATAATTTGAAATTATTGGTTCCGGATGAACAGAATTAGTACAATTAAAAGAAAAATAATATTAATTTATTTAATAATTAATTGTTGTTTTCTAGAGAAAAGCAAAGAGATTTGTTACAAATCGACTAACAACAAAATCTTCGTTATTTATATAGTACGAAAAATCTCGGAGCAATTAAAGCATCACTGGTATCTTTTTATTTCTGGAAAGCACCTGCTTCCGGTGTAGAAAAGTATAGAAAACATTCTCTTATAATTTTTAACAAAGCGCTGCATTAGATTATTACTTATACTAACGTTTTATATTTTTAACAAAGCGTTGCATTAAATTCCCACATATATTAACTTTATTCACATTATATTATTACTAAAAAGACGATAAAGCTTAGTAATTAGCTGTATAGTAGTTTTTAGTGGCTTACACTCCGAACAGGAGACAATGAAGAGTTTCTTTATATATATATATGTGTGTGTATGCGTGCAATTCGAAAGAAACTTATTTAATAAGAAATTTCTGAATTGTCATAAGAATGATGGAGGTTCTATTTCGCGAATTTATATGAACAAAGGCAGTGGAATTTAATTTTACATATTGGATTTGAGTTAACATATAAACGCGTAAGTTAGCTTTGGAAATGTGAATAAATCATTTTTTTTGTTTTAATACTATTTTAAGCATGCTACAAAGTGCTGTGCAACCTTAACTTTTCTTCCGTACACGTTTTTGTAGTTCATATATATATAAGTTTTCTCATGTTAGTTGCGGAACTTTTGTAATCTGATAAATACAGTATAGTGGAACCTATTTACAGTAACTCTCCTTGTCATTTGATTAATAACATCGTTAATTTATAACAATGAAGAAAAAAGACGCATTATCAAAGTTCCCATGACCCGCTCTTTTGGATAATACAATATGGGTTTAACGAAAAAGAAAATCATGGGAACTAGTAAAAATGTACACATATCGATATGTAGAACAAAAAATAACTCGGTAGTCAAAAGTCTGCAATCGGGAAATGATCAGCAATATAGATCGCGAAATTTGTGATACTTTAATTTTATATTACTCGACCTCTTCATAAATATATTACAATAAAAAATATCATTTTATTCAGTAAAAGTAGGGCTTTTTATACATATAATTAATGTCGGGTTGGATATCCATTAGCATCAATTACAGCTTGTACCCTTTTCGGCACCAAATTCCCCATTCCTCCGCAAGTGCATCCATCAATTCTTCTAGATTTTGGGGTGAGTTGGACGTGCATGAATTCGTCTTTCCAAAACATCCCACAAATGCCCAATTGGATTTAGATCAGGGCTCTGGGCAGGCCATGGAAGTGAAGTGATTAAATTTTCCTCTTTTCATTGATTGGCTGCACCATATCTGTGGACTGGCGCATTATCATCTTGAAAAAGATGAATAGAACTACCTGGCAAATCATTTAGAAATGGCAGAAGATTCTGTTCCATATACTTTTGACCGGTTATTCCACCTTTAACTTCGATTAATGGTCCAAGTGAATTTTGAGTAAAACATCACCACACTATTAATCCCTGATTGCCTGATTTCATACTAGGAAGAAGACATCAACATCGTATTTTTCATGTGGTCAGCGCCAAACCTATTACCGGTAATCATTTCAGAATATTAGGTATCTTGATTCATCACTCCAAATTACAGTAGATTTGGGTATCTCCGACCTTTTTTTTCAGACAAACCACACTTCCAAGTGCTGATGATCTCACCGCGCTCAAAATTTGTAAGTTCGTAATTTTGACGATTATTGGTTGGATTTGATATCGGTTTCTTTATTTTATTTAAAAGCTTGAGATTTCAGCTTTCTAATGAAGTAATGTATATCATAATTGAACCTTTCCTTGTCGCACAATAGATGTTTGAAATTACCCCTTAATGACATCAATCATTGCCCAAGTGTACAGTCGCCACAAAAAGTAACGCCCGATTTGCATGTGTAACAACATAGATAATATATGCGTCGCGTTTTATTATCATTTTATATTATTGTTGACGCTAATTTTTTTTTATTTTCTTCTTTTACTTTTAAACATACACTAGGTGAAAATTTTTTTAGATGTAAATATGATACCTGTCGTACCTGTAGGCCATCTTTGACAAGGATAAAAATAGTGATTTTTATGAAGTCATGAATGTCAAGCAAGTTGCAAGAAAAATGTGGCGTAACCCGGTTAGAGTATAATGGTCTCTTGTCAAGTACAAAGAAACAGGAAAAACAAAAATTTACCACTGTCTGAGAGACCATAAGCCCATAACTATCAAGAAAAAAATGCATATATACAAGAAACTAAAAAAGACATCCTGAGCCATTTCACAACATTGGTAATAAAAAATCTGTGCAAAAACTTAGCTGAAGGTTCTCTAAGCTAATTTGACCCCTTTTCGTAATATAATTTGTTTATTGCAGCTTGCTTGGCGCTGATTTACTCTTTGAATTTATTTCATTTTTTTCCCTAAGTAGATCAAGTTTTATTTTTTTTTTTGATCATGTTCTCTTAAATCAAGAAAAATGTGTTGTAACCCAATGATAGTGTAATGGTCTCTTGCCAAATACAAAAGAGACGGGAAAAACAAAAATTTATCACTCTCTGGGAGACCATAGACTTTTAAAAATCAAGAAAAAAAGCACCTATACGAGAAGCAAAAAAAGATACCCTGAGCCATTTCACAACATTGATAATAAAAAAATTTGTGCAAAAGCTTATCTAAAGATTCTTTAAGGTAATTTGGTCCCTTTTCATAATATAATTTGTTCATTGATCTACATTAGGAAAAGAAGCCATGAATAGAATCAAATAAAGAAATCAATGAATATTGTGTTCTCATGACCCAAACCTCATAGAAATGTCTCCAAGTCATCGGGGAAAATATTCTAAAGTGTATAAGCTTCCCAAGGATCACGAAAAAGCTTAAGACTACTCTGAAGGAAATTCGATGTGTTAGCTTTTTAGGAGGTTGTAGGCTTAATGTCTTGAGAAATCAAAACGATATTAGAGCCATATGAAGAGCTAATAATGTATTAGCTATTGATAAAAAATATTTTTATATGCATAATACAGAAATAAAATATATCCGAAATTTTATTTTTAAAAAAATCGGGCGTTACTTTTGTACAATGGTTGACCAGCCATACACATGTACAGTCGCCTCAAAAAAAGTAACGCCCAATCTGCATGTGTAACAAGATCAATAACTTTATCCCCAATTTTTATGTCAATCTCTTCGTCAACTTCACCAAACCACTAATAAATAATTTTCATGTAATTATGACATCCATGCGTACCCAGATGACTGACATGGAGAAGGGAAAAATACTAGCATATATGGAGAATATGAACGCTGAACAAATTGCAAGAAAGATGAAGCGTGACCCCACCACAATACGACGATTTATTGCTAAGTATAAAAAGACCAAAAAAATCGATAATTTACCACGGTCCGGAAGACCACAAGTTCTCAACAATAGACAAAAAAATGTACTTAAACAAAAAGCCACCAAAATGCGATTCGAACCATTACACGAAATTGTAAACAAAACCTTAACTGCAGTTTGTCAACTGCTAGGAATGTGTGCATGACCGTGGGATTCGATCTTATATTGCTGCAGAAAAGCCATTTATTTTGGAAAGGAGTGCAATTGCGCGTGTTACTTGGTGCGGAAAATATAACAAAAAAACCCCTTCCGATTGGTGGAAGATTATTTTTCGGATGAATCGAGTGTGGAGATTGGAAAATAATCATGACCCACTTTCAAAAGCGGTCGATGCTCAGTAATGGTTTGGGATGTCAGGAGAAACGAAAGGACCGTTAATATATTGCGACGAATATAAAGAAAAAAAAAAGAAATAATCAATGCAAATACTTATCTTCGAATTCTAGAGACTCAACTTTTACCATTTCACAATACATTTTGTACATTAATGGGTGAAAAAATAATGCTTGCAAGATAATGCCCGATCCATACTGCAATCAAAGTTAAAAAATGGTTTGAGGAAAAGAAAATCAAGATTATGGATTGGCCAGCGAATTCCCCTGACCTTAACCCTATAGAAAATATTTGGAAGCTGTTAAAGGATAATATTCAAAAGCGCAAAAGCTTTCCAAGAACCATGGACGAGTCAAAGCTACCTTAAAGGAGGAGTGGTCGAAATTTGATGTCAATATTCTTAGGGAGGTTATTGACTCAATGCCAAGAATTAACGCGGTATTGAAGGCAAAAGGAGGGCCAACAAAATATTAATTAAATATGAAATAACTTTTTTATATATAATATGAAAAAATAAAATAAATCGAAATTATATTTAAAGTTTTATGATAATTGAAAATCGGGCGTTACTTTTTGTGGTGACTGTACATCCAAAATTGTAGAATTTTTGATAATCTCATTAAGTTATAGTTTGAATTAATTCAGATTTTACATCAGAATCTGACATAAATAACTGCTATTTTATTTCATTCTTACTTGTTGGAATGTTAAGTCCAAAATAAGGGGATCCTTAAAGCAAGGTAGACGACATTTTTTTAAATTTTTTCAAAAATTTTGTTAGAAAACATCTTAGTATCTCTAATAACAAACTATACGTGAAATCCGACTCCGAACATTTTTATTTAGTGACTTTAAAGTGGTTGTCATAGTAAAATGTTGAGTTATTTACGATTCTTCGATTTTTTTCACTTTTTTTTCGCGATTCAATTGGTCCAGTTTGGCAAACTTGAAATTTGATTGGCTCATCTCATTGTGACTTACCTTGCTTTAAGGACCCCCCAAAATAAGCAATATCAGGTCTGTTGTACATTAATATATTTCCCCATGGATGATTGATAAATAAAAAGATACATGTTACATGATTTGATCAACATATACATGTTTTCTAGAAGTTCTAGAATACAAACTGATCATCGTTTCTTATCTTTAAAGCAACAGTTTATTAGATGTAATATTGAATAATTCTTCTACTATTAATAATTTCAGGTAATTTTATTAGGAAAATTATAAAGAAAGAAGCAGGTGTATAGTTTGTTATTATAAAAAAATTTGCCATAATTGTCACCAATTAAAAAAATCAACTTAACTCTACCCTTAAGCTGCACGAAATCGGATACGCGATAGATCAACATGTTTTCCAGCACAATGGGTACATGTATCAGCCGCATGATTCTTCAACATCTTTTTTAGCATGATCACTCACATTTCATTTTTCAGCACATCTTCGACACAATCCTTTCTATAGTTATATTATCTTTAGTTATATTTTATTATTTTGTGAATGTTTTCGTCATCGAATTATATTACGAAAAAATAGATTTATAGTATTTTTTTATAAAATAGAAAAGCTAACAAATAAAAATACTTGTAAAAACCCTTTTTAATTATAATCATAATTAGTTAGGTTCTTTGTGCCGGAAAAGACAACGTCCTTTGATCCAGAAAGGCAAACGCATCAATGAGATTGATTTGATTAATAAGAGTTTAGGGCTTTTAGTTAGAAAAAGCATCGGTTACGAATTAGAATAGTTAATAATTAACAAGCGTAATCCTCTTCTCCACTCCTTCTCCTTTCTCGAGTTATCTTACCAAAACACCAACTCCTATTTCTCTAATTCCTGCGCGCAAATAATTCCGAACTCTCCCAATTCCCACGCCCAAACCCTATCACTAACTTGCATTCTTTCTTTTAAATCGTATACACAGAACGATATTCGTAGATACAGTACCGCACAGGAATTAGATTCAATAAGTATAACTAGTCTAATCACTCTCTCTTGATCACGAAATTCCACTAAATCCATCAATTTATACTTGCCTTGTAACAATGGTGATAAATTAAAATTTGTTAAAAAGCTGAGATTCTTAACTTTCGAATTATATAAAAGTTTAAACGTTATAATATTGATTTTTAAAAAACCTTTATTTACTCAATTTTGCAAAACAAAAAAGTTATAAAACCTTTAAGGCTTCTCACATGAAGTGATTATTGCTAATTCAAAAATCTTAGTATGATAATTAGCAATGATGATTAATGTATATCAAAAGTTTAAAAATATTTAGATCGATTCTTATGAAGTACTAAATGTATTATGAAAAATTGCAAATCGAAAAGTGATCAGTATGATATTTTACACGAAGTGTATTTTAAACCGTTAATTGAAGGTTTCATTAATGTGAAAAGCATTTAGAAATTCTTAAATCATATCTTTTACTATGTCAATGTATATATTTCAAGATGATAATGCACTTCCCATAGTATGAGTAGAGTAGAAGAACGAAAAAAAGAAAATATTATTGAATAAATTTTTTTGGCTTGCACAAAGTCCCGATCTTAATTCAACTGAACATCTTTAGGATTTTTCGAGGAACAGGTTCGTGCACAGCCCAAACATCCCAAAATGAATATTAAATTAGTAGTTGCATTGAATGAAAATTACAATTTAATAGAGCTTGAAACTTTAAACTGGTTGATAGATGCCTCGTAAAGTTATTAAAATAGCTTTTGTATTTTAACTTAATATCAATACTAAGAAGCTGACAAAAGTTACCGACTTCTTTAATTAATTATAAATAAATTCGTTATAATGATATTTTAACTTATTTATATATAATGTTATTATATCAATAGGATAATATAATAGCCCAAAAGTGGTGATCCCAATCTACAGAGTTGACTGTACAGTATCCCCAAAAAAATATCGTCCGATTTGAAAATATATATAAAAATTTTTTCCATGATTTATAATTAAAACAGTTCTTTCATCTTAAATCGTCCACAGCTAAGAATCATTTATTGAAACTACAATTGATTAAATTTAAAAAGGTATAAATGTTAGAAATAATTACTAAAGCGTGGGAAAAATTTTATTCATATAGTCTGAAAAAAAATTTCCTTTGCAATCAAAATGACCTTTACACTTTAAATTGCCACAGTTTTGTAAAAGTATAATTTAATTCATGAGCTTTAAAATGATATAAAATTTAAAAATAATACTAGAAAAAATATGTGTATGTATATAACATGAAATTTCCATTTTTTATATGTTTTACTTTATAATTTTGAACCGGGAGATAGTTTTTGGGATACTGTACATATAATATAAGATATTATTTGCAATAAATAATAAATAATGTCTTCTGATTTTTACAGCGAAATCTGCAGTAAAGGAAGTGTAAGAATCAGCGTACGTTAAACGATAGGATGAAAAAATAAATTTTTAAGCTAAAATTTTTTATTGGATATTTGTCAGAATAATATATTACATGTAATATAAAATACAATAAATATTATTATTTGTCTTCTCTATAAATTATTATTTTAGATATATATACAGTCGCGACAGCAATTAACACATAACAATTATCATTAACAAATCATTATTCGACACTTTAACAATCGGAATTTAACAATAGACTCAATAATATCTCACGCTTTGTAGAATCTATTATCTTAATCAATATCTGACACAAAGTGCTATCGCAGCGGTCCACTTTATGTCCATCATTGTCGTAATAATTAATCAATTCGCCTTGCAACTACTGTCAACAATTAAACACCTGACACCAACATCGTTATTGTAGCAACATAGCGATTTGTGAGTCCCATAATTTCCTCCGTAATTACCTGACACAAATATTCCTGTAATTTCTGGACTAATGCCAGCACCGTTCGTGAGTCCCGTTTCAATTTCTTTGTTTTACATTTTTCGAAATTAAACTAATTTCTTAAGAAACATGCATTTATTTACTTATTGTTTATGAGAAAATTCTGACGTAAATAATATAGATATAATATCGATATATTTGTATAAAAAGGTCATATATTGCCTTTAAAGAAAGATATGCTCTAATCAATAATAAAAGGAAAACCTCTTACTTATAATAATTCGAGTGTTTTTGAATACATTATTGATAACCTTCAAATCTTGCGTACAAGTGGCTTTTATTTCTTTTGTGCCTAATATAAATAGATAGTGGAAGAACTCCACTATAAATAAACCATAACCTTTAGTAATTCTTATTAGTTGGCATTGGATAAGTCCAGCTGTTAATTTGCTTTGTGCCTTGTTTGATTTGCTTAGTGCCTCGTAGAATTTCTGTGTGCCTAATTCTTCGTATTGAGTAGTTCGTTGGCTGTGTCAGTAGTCCAACTCTTCTCGTTATGTGTTGGTATTGGACATATTCATTTGAATCGCGTGAACAGTCAACTTTTGTCGAGAACACAATTAAAAATACCTTCTTACCCCCTTTTTAGATGTCGTATTCGTAAAACTGTCACGGGAGATCCTTGGAGCAATCAGAGAACTCCTCGCCTTGTGAATCATTCAGCCTTATCTCATTGTCGTCGTGCTACGCCTTACTTTCGCGAGATAGCCATTTTTGGAGAAAAGCGTAAAACTACCCCAAAATCGCGAAAGCCAAAATCTTGAAATATCAAAATCCCGAATGCCCAAAATCCTCAGATTCACAAAATCCTGACTTCCCAACATTCCGACATTTCCAAAATCCTTGCAATACACTCAAAATTATATAATAAGAAATGTATATAGGTGCGTTTCATAAATAATGATTACCTCTGTCGTAAGGATTATTAAGGGTGAAATTTGTATTAGAATTCTATTATCCTTATTCTTTCATAAATAAAATTTCTTCTATTTATTTTTTTAGGAATGTCGTAGTTTTGGGTATCAAGATTATGACTTATAGAATTTTGGGCAGCACCCTTTTATTTAACTATATAATGGACTGTCATTAATAACGAGAATTTAAAATGTATGCTTAAAATGACAAAACAACCAAGGGAAAATATATTTAATGCATGTATATTTCAAAATCTTCTGTATTAATAGTTTGTAAATCCTAAAATAAAGACGTCTGATTCAACTATTGCTTCGAGCAATCGTCAAAATGAAATTCGAGAATCACTACGATTTATGAAACGCAAAATTTAAATGCAAGCTATATCACACCCGCAATTGTCTATAGTTGCATTAATTTTCTGCCTAATTATATGTATATTTACATAAATTTTCGTTCATGTTAGTCTCAATCCTCATTACGATCCCGAGTAGAAGCACAAAAATGCATGACTGGACCATGTGACTATAGCAAGATTTCGACTTATAATACATGTAGTTTTAAACAAAAGTTAAAATTTTAGAAAATGAGATACATTGATAATTGTACACGTCCTTGAGCTTATATGCACTAAAACACACTGAATATTTTGAATGGAAACGACAATAATAAAAATAATTATTCGGTGAAAATAAAATTGGATTAGGAATATTCTATTCAGATAAAATTATAGCTTTATTTCTAACACTTACATTTCTAATGCAATAGCAAAATGTATATTTCCCATCAATATTTGATCAAAACTAAACTTAGAAATCAAATGCATATTAATACAACTCTTAATTATCTTTATTAATTTATATAATGGTCCACATAGAGATGATTTTGATTTTGAACGTACATATGAAATTTGGGCAAGTACGCCAAGTAAAATCAACAACTAAATTTTTTATTATAAATAAAAAAATATATTAAATAAAATATTATTTAAAGAATTGAAAAATTTGGAATTTACAGTATTGTCACACTCAATTCGGAAGTTAAGTTGATTAATGAATTTAAAGATTTAACAAGAGTCGATGAATGGCTTACATTAAGTGGGATTTCTGTGGTTCTAAATGTCTCCTGTGCCAAACTTTCACGAGACTGGGCAATAGGTAAAGCTCAATTAATAACTTGAATTTAAAGAGGCAGAATTTACTAATAAAATTAAGAATATCCAATACAAATAATAAATTATATAACTATTCCAAAACAATAATAGGTATTTACAACAGACTGGTATCCAAAATAACAAAAGAATCAAAAAAATAAAGCTAATATCAAAATAATAAAAGATAATATCAAAGCAAAATCAATATAAAAGTATTAAACGCAATGCATCGACTTTGTATAGCCAAAGCGGTAAAGCCTTCAGTTTGTTAAGCACAAAGAGAATTAAAGCTATCAATTTCGTTTTGACACAAAAGAAACATAAGCTGAGACGTAGTTAGGCAAGAGTTAAAAATAATTTTATTTAGTTATTTTCTTCAAACCATGCATTGCCTGTACACAACCAACTAAAATATAATTCGTTTAATTACAGATTTGTGGGTTATTAGAGCGCAAAATAAGAATTTAGTAGGAATTACACAAAAAGAAAAAGGAGATGTGTACGATAAGATAATGTATTGGAATTAATGTGAAATGTTTGTGTAAAA
The DNA here is from genome assembly GCA_910591765.1 of Ambispora leptoticha. Lineage (NCBI taxonomy): Eukaryota > Fungi > Glomeromycota > Glomeromycetes > Archaeosporales > Ambisporaceae > Ambispora > Ambispora leptoticha. The sequence continues at coordinate 4,860 of CAJVPS010000256.1, read as the reverse complement.
GAAAATAAAATAAAAAAATTATTATTACGTTATAAAATTATGGATCACGCAAATGAGTGAGAACGTACAAAGTAAGAACATTTGGTAGAAATCTATATCGATAATCAATATCTTGGACGCGCAAGGTAGGAATTTAATAAGATATTTCTTGCTTTTGGGGAAGCGACGTTAATGTTGATACTACAAGGTAAGGAATTTCTGGGATCGATTAATGTTGATACTACAAAATAGAAATTTAATAGGAATTTTTGGGATCGCGTCACAAGGTAGGAAATTTTATAGGAATTTCTGGGACAATACTACATGTATTTTAAGGTTTCGTTACACATTACTTATAGGAGTACAAAATCAGGAAATGTATTGGTCCCTGATCACGGTTTATGTTACGGCGGCAACAATATAGCAGAAATGAAATGAGCAATTACAAAATTTTTTTATTTCGATTATATTTAACGAACTTTAACTATTGTGTAAAGATTTTCCAAATCCATCACTCCTATGAAACAACTACGGAATTTGACGTTACGGAATGACCCGGAATTAATTCCGTAGCAAATACGGAATTTTTTCCACGTTCCGTATCATAATTTTTTCACAATTTATGGAATAATGTCGGGTTAATATTCGTCAATTTATGGAATAATTTCAGGTTAATATTCGTAATTATTTTGTAATTGAATTTCTATTTTCAGATTGATTAAATTTATACTTTTGGATGAATATTACTACCATTAATATTTTTTGCTTTTTTAGATCGTTCTCCTATTAGTAAATAAAGATGTAAAATTAGACAAATTACAATGTCAATTCATTTTTGTCATCATATACCTACTCAGATTATGTTTTTTGGGAAGATTTTTGGTGTTGCACTTTTTTAAAGCTTGCAGATGAGCTATTTCCTTGTCAATTTCATCGGTGGTAACTTGATAAAAATTTTAAAACCACGTTAATAGTAATGAAATTAATTATAGATAAAAATATTATAATTAACCTGAAAATCATTATCATTATCTTTTGTATTGTCTTCAGCTAATAGTTGTACTTCAATAATTTTATCTGGAAGATTTTTAGAATGAGTTACTTGGCCTTTCATTATTGCTTTTTCTTTCCGATGGCATGCAGAATCTGTCTTCTTGGCTATATGATATCTCCTGTAATATATTATTAAAAAAATAAGCTTAGAAAATAGTAAATATTTAAATAAAATATAAAATTGAAATTATTTCTGCCTTCTATATACTAATTTAATGCTTCTTTAAAAGGCCAATATCAATATAATGATCAAATACAGAAAATTTTTTGTGACTATTTTATATTAACTCTGCTTGATATTCTTAGAAATTAAAGATATTTTAGTTCTTGTTTAATATTCACTAGATATTAGAAGGAATTCTATTAAAAAAGATATATATTAGACTTGTTTTATAAAAGAAAAATAGTTAAAATATAAATACTTTTAATATAAAAATAATTTTTTGGTTGACATTAGTATATTATATATTATTAATTTTTGTCAACTATTTCCATTAGAGTTATACTTTGACTTTTATATCAAAATATTTTGAGAGTGTATCCTTGAAATAAAAGTCTATGATAAAGTAATATTTTGTTTTAATATCAGAAAGAGACATAATTATATCTAATAGTTAAAATCATGACAGATAATTTTAAAAAAATAAAATATCTTTTTCGAAATTTTCAAGCTATTTATTTATTTATCAAATTATTTTGAAAATATAGAAATATATTTATGATATGTATAATAATATTCATATAGAAAATAATTAAAATAATAATATATCTATATTTCAATAAAATTTATTACTAATTATATCTAATTAAATTATTTATATCAATGTGAAACTCAATAAAAGTTAATAAAATATAAATAATATAATTTATCTGTTTGATAAATATAGAAATAATTTAAAAAAATATTTGTATTATTAATAAATTGATAATCTAATCGATATTTATAAACTACTTAAATATAATTATATATGGTTTTTTGACTTTCTTTTTAAAATAAAATAAGTAAATGAACTCAATATATTCATAATATTTTAAATATTTCCAAATGAAAAATTAATATATAAAAAAACCAAGATTACATATAAAAAAAGATATAAACTGTCATAAACTAAATGTAAATGTGAAATAAATAAATATGATTAAAAATATAATAAGTAAATAGAATATATAATTATAATAATTGTAAATAATATTTATATTTACTATTTATATTTAATTTTTTTAGTTTATTAAGTAATAATACTTATATATTTTCTTTATCAATTGAAGATATAACTTCTAATTATAGTTTATTTGTACTTTTAGAAGTAAATTTTTCATAATAATATGAAAATTTTTCTAATCTGAATAGAATTATAATAATATTTAAAATAAACTGAAACAAATATTAATAAAAATATTAATTAAATTCTGGAAATATTTTGAATAATTATAATTATAAACTTGATAATATTATAGTTAATAATATAAAAATTTTTTAATAAAGATATATAATTTTCATTCTTATAAATTAAATTATTTTATTTTATTTTTAGATGAAAATAAATTTAAATTAAATAAAATAATTAAAGAACTATCTATAATTTCTAGAATAAAAAATATAAAAATATGAATAATTTTTTTGTATCTATAGTAAATAAAATATTTGCAATTTTTAAATTAGTTAATTTAATAGTTATAATTCTTATATAAATTACAGATTTTATAATTTGCATAAAATATATTCTTAATATATTTATAATTCTTTTAATATAAAAATTCAATAATAATTTATGATCTTTATAATCTTTTAAATTAAAACTATAAAAAATACTTATATAATATTGAAAAAATAGAAACTCTTACTAAAATTGCAAAAAGTATTTATATAATAAAAAGAAGTAATAATTTATTTATAATTTTTATTTAAATATAAATTAATTAAAATTTTTATTTTAATAAATCAAAAATTTTTGCATTTTATTTTAATTAAAAGTTATTTATTTTTCTGATTCACTTTTAAGTAAAATTATATATCTTTTTTTGAAGAAATAATATCTGTAATATTATAATATTGGCAGAAAAATTACTTTAAAAATGAAGATTCAAATAATAATATTTATATTATTAATAAAATAACTTGAAATCACATTGAAAAGTTTATAACTAATATTTCAAAAAATATATCAATAAAAATTAATTATGAATCTATCTATATATTATACTTTGAAGCTTTTAAAACTAAAAATGAATTAATTATTATTTTTATCATATTTATCTATCAGATACATTTTATATTATTTGAATCATAAAATTTATTAATATATTAATTAAATTAATTTTTATATAGATTTATAAATTATTAAAAAAATTTATCAAGACTATTTAGCTATATTATCAAAAAATTATTTCTTTGAAGATTTAAAAGATATATCAAAAATTTATTAATTTCTTTAATAATTATATTATATAAGTTAATAATTAATTTTCTTATAAATATTTATAATTATTTAATTTTTTTATTTATTAAGTTATTATAATCAAAATATTAAAGAATAATTAAGTATATTTATAATAAATTTTCATTATTTATTATATATTAAAGAATATATTACTTGATTAGAATCATATTGAAATTATTGATAATTTTCTCTTAAATAAATAATATAAATATTACAATCTATAGTTCATAACAAATATTATTTTTATACCAATCTAGTTAAAAATATTAGACTTTAAGAAATATTCAATCATTTATCTTTTTTGAAATATCTTAAAGCAATTATTTATTTAAATTTAATATTCAAATATTTTCAAAATAATTCTATCTTTTATTTTAAGAAAGATATAGAATAACTATGATAATTTTAAAATATATTATACTAAAAAAAATATATTTTAATAGTTATATACTTGATATAATACTTATATAGCTGAAAGATTTTGAATAGATTAAGTTTGAAATCTTAAATATTAATTTAAATTTCTTATATTTAATATTTATTTTAATTTAGTTATTTCAAATAGTATTTGATATATATGATTATTAACCAAAAATAACTATTAATTGAATTAAAAATCTCAATTTGAGACTCTTTATTATCTCGAAATAATAGTTTTATATTGATAGATGTGAAATATCTTTAAATTTAAATCAATTTTTAGTTTGAAATAATAAAACTATGCCAAGTACAAGATATAATTTACAGTTCCAAAATATCAAGAAGGTATATTATAAACATGTTATATTCTATTTTTGAAATATTTATAATCATACAAGTATAATACTTGTATATATAAATTAAATCAAGATTATTCTGAATTATTCTAATAAATTTACATCATCTGTAAAAGATTTATTTAAAGAAAAAGTATTATAATTCTATGAGATTAGTTATATAAAATATATAATTGAGTATTTTTATATAAAGAGAGAAATAGATAAAAAATAATATGATTGTATAGTATAATATAGATCTAGTAATTTTTGTTATCAATCTTAATTTCTACTACTAATCTATAAACAATTATAATTTGTCTTATTTAGTATAGATCCTGAGAATAAATTTAATTTTCTTTATTAATAATATCTAATAAATTATTTTCATAATAATAAAATATTTCACCTTATTATTCATTAGATAAAATTTATAATAATTAACAAATTCATTATAATTGATAAAATCCATAATGATTAATAAAATTTATAATAATTAATAAAATTTGTAATAATTTGTAACAATTTTGATTGGGTTATCTTCCTTTAGATTTTTTTTAGCTTAGATCTTCATTTTGCGCTATCTGTATAACAGATTAGCTTTGTATTACATTTTTAAGAAGATCATTTTC
>CAJVPS010000255.1:0-29382 GCA_910591765.1 Ambispora leptoticha | reverse complement strand
AATACATATTTTACTAATTATAATTAGTAAAAAATTTAAGCGTTGCATTATTTTTGATTGCCACTGTATATATACTTTTATTAAATTAATTATTTATAATTTATTTATATTTTGTATTTACTTCTTTTTCTATAAATATATATTTTTTATTCTATAAATTAATTTAAATCTGAATATTCTTAAAATAATAAAATTATAAGTTTATAAATTAAAACTATTTATATTGTATTTTATTTTATTTATAACTATTAATAAAATAATCTTACATTAATTAAACTATATTAATTAAATATAATATAGAAATTTATTAATATTATTATTTTTTAATTTATATAATCAATAATAAAATTAGAAAAATTAATAATTTATAATTATAATAATTAATTTAAAGAAAAAAAAAGATATTAAATTTAATAAAAGATTATAATACTAATAAATTTATAAAAAATTTTTTATATTTAACTAATAATTATATAAAAATATTAAATATAATTATTTTTATATTTATAATAAAAAAATATATTAAAAAAGAAAATATTATATCAATTATAATAAATTATTCAAATCAAATATTTCTTAAAATAATAATTTCACTAATATTTTATATTTTATAAATTTTTTATATTTTATAATAATTTTTATTTTTTCTTATAATAAAATTATTATATATTTTTCTTAATAATTAAAAATTAATATTTCTTTAATATTAATAATTCTTTATAATATTCTATTAATATATTTTAAAAAATATAAATTATTTACTTAAAAAATTTAAATTATAAAGAATTAATCTAATTTTAAAATTATTATAAGATATAATATATGATAAGAAATTTTAGTAATTATTGATATTAAATTTAATCTTTATAAAAATGCAAAATATCTTATATTTAAAAATCTTTTAATTAATATAATATTATTATAGTTAAAATTTTTATTTATTTTAATTATTATTTATTATAACTTATTTTCTATTTCTTAATTTATACATTTATTTCTTAATTTATATATTTATAAATTTATAAATTTATTTCTTGAGATATAAAGTTATATTCCAAGATATTTAGTAATTTAGATATTTATTTAGATATTTTTAATAGTTAAATTTAAGACTTTCTTTTATTTTAGATTTAATTCTAACAATAATGATAGTTTCAATTTTTCTAATTTGAATTCTATGAGAGAATTGCCTTTCCGCGTTGAATTTGGTTTGCCGATATCGATAAAAATTTGGGCATTACTGATTAGGAAATTTGATTATAAATTTTAGGCCCGGAAAGATCACCTGATTCAGCAGCACTGTTCCTCTCATTATACTTTCACGTGATTTTTCCTCGTTTTAGACGATCCCTTAAATTTATATCAGGTCATTGCCAATATTGAGGGAATAGGTTTCGTAGTTCTTTTTCACATTATATTTATTTATTTCTTTCCTGCGAAAAGTTGCCATTAATAGGAATTTGAGACTGGTTTGCTACCAGAATCACAGTTCTAAGACCAATTCTTGTATTGGCGGACCAGAAACATCTCTAATTGTGGAGCCAGTCATCTTTCCAAAGAGGAAACTCAACAACGATTAATGATGCTTTCTCATGATAAAGACGTATATCAGCATGCGATGTTTTTATCACGCATTATTACATTATTATTGTTATTATATCATCGCGAAAAACCGTTCTCTCCTTTTTTTCATTTATTGCGGAAATAAAATATAAAAAGTTAAAAAAGATCAAATAATACGTATTATTTATTTCATGAGTTGATCATGGGAGTGTCGCGTGACTTGCGGTTTTACACGACAGTTAACTTGAATTTATTTATATTGTTATATATATTACGTAGAGACGCATACATACAAATTAATTTACTTTAGTCAATCATTATCAAATTTAATTTAATGTTTCGCTAGTACAAAAAAAGCGAATTAATAATTCGACTCCTACTTTTTTTTTTGTCATTTCGCTCATCCCTTAGAATAGATATTAAATGGAAGCCAACATCAGATATACTTCGTCTTGTTCCTTTTCTTTTTTGAAAAATAATAATAAAATCAACGGCCTTTTTACCACACTTTAACTATGTGGTTTTTGTGCGTTTGCTCTCTCTTCTAAGAAAACGGCGGTCTTTGCGTTTTTTTGTTAATACGAAGAGTTTTTCCTTTTTTAATATTAATCCTTTCTTACCAGCTCAATTAACTCTATATATTCTTTGTGTGTGTTTTTACCCACTTGCATTTCATTATTCAAACGTCTTTTAATTGAACAATTTATTTATTCGTTATTTTAATTGAATATGAACGAAAGAATGGAATTCACAGAATTACTATCTATTATTGCACAGGTAGAAAATACAGTCCGAAAGGAAGTTGGTCGAAGCTCTATTTGTAATATACGCTAATGGTTTCTTATTTTATAGTCAAGTACACTTATACTGCTTTTATGTCTAATTGGATATTGGTGTGCAAGGGTAGGAATAATAACGACAACAGTACAGAAGGTAAGAAAATCATTATTACTCCACGATTTGAATTCTCGCAAAAAATAATTCTCTTTCATCTCCTTCAAAAACAGGGACTATCAGAGCTAATAATAACAGTTTTGATGCCATCACTTTTATTCTCACAAGTCGCATCAGGAACCGACGCCGCGACAATCATATATCTCTGGCCGATTCCTGTTTTCCTCTATATTTTTGCCATGTTTAGCGGGTCCCTTGGTTTACTGGGCGGAAAGCTATTTGGTTTTGATTCGAAGCAAACTAAATTCGTTACTGCCTCCATAATATTTAATAATTTGACGAGTCTAACGTTGGGATTAATACAGAATCTCGGGACCACAGAAGCGATGCAGTTTTTGCTATGGAAGGAGGAAGACACCCCAGAAAAAGCAAAAGCTAGAGGTATTTCTTATATTCTATTGGCGACATTAATGGGCAATCTATTGAGGTTAGTTGAGTAGTGTATGATGCATACAGGATTTTATATATATATATGCTATCTATTATTTAACATACGTATTATTTATATATGTTAGGTGGAGTCTTGGCACATATTTATTACGAAAAGAGCAACCACAAAATGATGATGATGATGATGTTGAAAATGTTTGTTACAATGATCTTGTTAAAGATCTTCTTTCTGATGAAGAATCAGCCAAAAGAGCACACCTATCACGAAAAATATCGCACGAAGGTTCATTTAACGAATCCACGCCTCTTCTTCGTCCCATTTCCTCTTCACATGCAAAAAATTTCTCGACTGCATCTCGTAGAGTACGAGAAGTGATGTCAAATGTCGAGACACTAATGAATCCACCAATCTACGCAGCTATAGCAGCATTGATTGTCGGCTCAATCCCATCTCTTAAGTCATTATTCTTTGGTGAAAATGCACTATTATATCCGACAATCACCAAATCAATGATATTTCTGGGAAACGCGTCAACACCCTTAACATTACTTACTCTTGGAGCTCAATTGAGTAATCTATCATCAAGATCAAAAGGTGGAAAAATGTATTCGGCTATTTCTTGGGTGATGATCGCCCGATTTATGATTATGCCATTTATAGGAATATTTTTGGTAATGATGACTCGTGATTGGCTTGTGGACGATCCAATGCTCTGGTTTGTGTTGATGATGTTAGCTTCGGGTCCATCTGCCTTTAACTGTATCAATATCACTCAGTTAACGGGTGCTTTTCAGGAAGAGATGGCTCGTTTGTTAATCTATTCGTATATTGCTGTGATACCAATCTTAACTGTTACTGTGATGACAATGTTTTATTTTATTCACAAAACGATTTCTTAATGATGATCTTTTGTGCAAAAACAAAATATAAATATAGAAAAATGGGATTGGATGAGAGCCTTCTAAAGTATGAGAAAAATTAAATTTTGTAACTTTTGATTTCTTTGTATTTACAACCCCCCCACCTTTATACACTATCATGCCACATTGCACGCTATAACGAATCCTCCTATTTATGTGCAAAGTATCCTTTTTATCATTAAATCTACCCGTTTTTTCTATTTGGCTTTATTGGTTGATTAATTTATAGTATTAATGAAGTTTACTATTTTTATTAGTTGCTATTCATTCATTTATATATAAAAGCAAACAAACTGTTTGATGTCAAAAAATGTAAGGTTCTTATTCATTTTTTGAAAAAATGTTAATCCAATTGTAATAAAAAAACTTAGCAACAATAAAAATCATCACTAATTCCCAAGACAACATTAATTTTCTCCAAGAAACAGCTAACCATAAAATCATAGATGGCTGGTTTAATAATATAGTTCCTCGTTATGGAATTTCTCAAGACCCAAATACAGGAAATTATTTAATGGTCATGAAATATATGCCGGAAGGCAATTTAAGAAAGAAGCAATAATTGATCCTTTATTGTCGTTAAATGATGTTCTTATTATAATTATTCTCTCTTTGGTTTTACATCTGTCACGGTAAGACCTAAATAGTTAATCGATAAAAAATTAAAAAAATTTTCATTACAAAAAAATTATTGATTGATACATTAGAGAAATTCAAAATTAATTACCAGGTGGAAGAGATTTACGAAGTTTCTCTGCTTTTTCCGCATCCTCTATCACTAATGTGTATAAATAACGTGAGCAACGAAGCTTAAATTTCACGCTTGAACTATTCTTCTTTTTCTTGATACGAGCGGCTAGACATGTCAAATTTTTATCAAATTAAGTGAATATGTATATATATATATTAGTTTACCACGATAATTGAGAGGATATACTTGTGTATGTACATTTTGCGTCTTTCCGTTGAGCAATTGCGAGGAATTTTTTGATATCGAGAATTTGTTTAGGCTTTTCATTGTATCATAAAAATAAAATCAACTATTAGTTTTGTTCAAAATCGGACTGGTTCTTTTTTCATATTTCCTTTAATCTAATTTTTTTCAGTATTCTTTAATACGCTATTTGAAGATGTGTGCATAATTGACCAAAATAGAGAAAAGAACTATTACCATCTTTAAAAAATTGAAAAAGAAGTGGTTTTGGTTGTCCAAATAAAAAAGATTCGTGTGTCCAATAAAGTTAAGTAAAAAAAAATTAATTGCTCCGTGGATATTGGATTATGTCATGTGATAGGAAATTGCCGACCATTCTATGCGACGTCGTTACAATTTTTATCGAATAGTGGGCTTTACGTTCGAGGTCTCGTTCACTTCGAAAAATGGCATTCAACAGCTATGACAATTACGTATATAACTAATTTTTAGCATACATAATAGAAAGTATACATATTGTGACGATTTCAAAATTCATATGTCTGAGTTAGGTATTGAGTCCTTAAATCGATATGCGTTAAGTTACAGGTCGCACGAAAATTACTGACTCAAGTTTATATATATGCAAATCACACGCGAAGAAATTTATAACCATACGCTAGAAAGACGAAGCTCAGAATAAAAGCCTTCGAATGGTATTAAGAATGTCTTAGCGGAAAATCACTTCCGATGTGCAGATCAGAGAAGAATAATTTTTACTTTTGATGCAAATATAGTTTAAAATTCGAAAGTAGATGGAATTGCAAATGCGAGTTTTGTTCCCCAAAGTTTATTTGTCAGTTCCATTACAAAGATAGGGATATCACTAGCTCATAGACTTATAGAAGACCTATTCAATATGTTTTTACCCTATTTTTCTTACAAACGAAAGAATCATTAACTTACACTCTGTCCTTCAATAACCCCACAATTTTCATAACGTTCTTCACATCTTGATGTCGTCTTCCAATAACTAGATGCGCAATATATCTTATTTGGTGTATACTTTAAAAACATTCTTTGGCTACTTGAAGAAATCAAAGTGAAATGGCGTGAATGATAAATCTTTTTGAATAGAAGGCGCTTTCAAGCTGAATGATATTTTGATAATTCCTATAGCTTCGCCATCTCTTTCTGCCTCAGTTGTACATATCAACTCTTCTAGACCACTTTCTATTATCGTAATCTTAAACGCAAAGTCAACATCGCATGATGCTTCTATGGCTATAATTTCATACGCTGGATCTAATCGAATTCGTCTTTGGTAATTTCTCTGGCAATCATTAGAGACTCCTGTAATATTAGATCAATGTATTTAGAACCTCCCCTCTAAAGAAGCAAGTCAATACAAACCCCCCGAGTATAGGATCGAGTAACCTTCTACTAGGTTCGAATCAAACTCCCGAGTATCGTAAGGAATAAACCATACGTTCTACTAAGGGTCGAGTTATCTTCAATTAAGAATGGTTCCATACGGCAGAACTATAGAAGGTTGAACATCAATCCAACGGACACGAGTTAAAAGCAATTTAACTAGATGATCAGAAGCCAATAGATTTGAGCTTTTGAAATGCCCTACTTACTGGTTGTCCCTTGTTTTACAGCGTCAGTCAGTGATAGCGCAGGTAGTGTGCCGCTCTTCTGCTTTTTGGGAGAAACCACTGTCGGGTTTCAAATGAGACCAAAAAAAATAAGGATCAATAATTTAAGCTCAAAGAGATTGAAGTATACTGAGTATACTGGTGTTTACCCTATCGTTTTTTACATAAACGGAGTTGGGGATTATTTCTTCTTCTTTTGTTTTGTGTTTGGTCGTGTGGGTCGAGAAAGGTTCTCCTTCCTTGGTTGCCGACTCTGCCGCTTCGCCTTCGACGATGCGACCTCCGATTGAACACGAACTTTCCCAAGATGTCCTTGCAATCAACACAGTCTTTATCTGCCGAATGCAAGGAAGAAGAGCCGGAAGCTCCTTCATTTTCTTGACACATTCCAAACGTTATATTGCTGCTGTCGTTAAACATTTGGATTGATCCTCCGGTTGCAAGATGTTTTATCTTCTTTATCTAATTTTTTGAAATATTACCTGGTATTATTTGCAGCAGCGTAACTTCAGATACATAACAACTCAACAAGTACTTGGTGAAACGTTCTCATTTACTCAATAGCATTCTTGTCCTTTAATATTTAAACCATTAAAAATTTATTTTGTAATTTTTCAAGAATCTGAAATTTTGTATCAAAAGCGGAATTGATCAGACACAGTGATTCATAATTGTTGAGAGCAAATGTTTGTCGATAATCATCAAAAAGAAGAGTCTGACTTGGACGAAGAGGAAGCAAAAGAAGAAGAAAAACTAGAATTTCCTAAAGGTTTATACGATTAATAATATAAAAGAATAAGAGCATGTGTGTTCATTGGACTAAAGTCATATATCTTATTGAATAAATGAAGGCTGGTTTTACATAAAGTCAGTTAGTTGTCCTAATGTCATTGAACCTCTCAGTTTATCTGTCAATGCGGGAGTAAGGCTTGTGATTAATAAACAACGGTTTGGAATTGACGCGGATAGTCAGGTAAATATTTATAAAGTCGATTGTTATTCTAGTATTCTTGATGTGATTTTTATTAATCGATTTGGACGACAGCTTTGGAGTTGGGATGGCGGATTTCTTATCAATAAAGCATCAAGATTAGCACTTGATTATGAAGAAGGTTTTTTACATTATATTCAATCAATTCTTTCTTTGAGTTATTCGTTTATTATTTAACCCTCTTTTTGTAATGCAGGATATTTACGCAAATTTCAACGAACATATATTTGTCAAAATGCACGCAAACCAAAAAACGAAGCTAATACACAATTATGGTGTCTACTAAAAGATGGATTTATCGCCTCAGCAGAGAATCAATATAAACTTGTATTATATATTCTGGGAGATTCTACAACAGAAGGTGCACATATAATACTACATCGTAAAAAGAGAAGAAATAATGACAGTCAGCGATGGGTATTTGAACCTGAACCTGAACCTGAACCTGAACCTGAGCCTGAGCCTGAACCTGAACCTGAACCTGAACCTGAACCTGAACCTGAGCCTGAACCTGAGCCTGAAATTTGATCAAAACAATAATAATAATTTTCGTGAATTAATTAAAGTTTGATTATTTATGTAATTTATTGGGCATCATTCATTAATAATATTGCATTTTGAATGCTCGCAATATTTTTTGGTGGAACTTTATGATCATGATAGATATTCGAGAGTGCGAATAAAATAAATTCAATACCTGACAACTTTATTTTAAATAAAATTTATATTGATACACAGATTATTATTCGCATAAATGACTAATACACCCTGTTTACTGATAACAATATAGAGCAAGCATCGCAAATATCTATTTTTCTTTACGACGGGATTCAGCGATGATATTACTAAGCTCTTCGACTTTTCTCTTTGCGCGTACGTAAGTACCAAGCTAATAATCAAGAAAAAGTATAATTAGAAAAAGATAATAGATTCATATTAAGATGAAGAAAAAACACGTTACTCTTTTCTTTGCTAATTTTCTTGCACGCTTATCCTTCGAGTTTTTCAACAATTCCATGACACGACGCTCGTATGGTGCAAATCCTGCTACCTCGCGGATCACATCACGCACAAATTTCACACGCTGTGAGAGTTTCTTTTTGATTGAAAATGCAAGAATTAATAAATCAGATTCGGGATGAGAATATTCATACTAATTAACTCCAACGATCAATTGTTAAGGTAAAACTCACTCCTACTTACTCCTTTCCTTTGGGAGGGTTTAGCACGTAATTCACGTGGCGTAACAACATGGCCTTTATTAAGACCAACGATTAGACCAGTTTTTTGAGGTTTTGTAGCCGCCATAATTTATTCTGAACAGAAAAAAATTTTTGATGCATTCATTTTGTGACATCTTATTTTTATCATGTGACAACGTTTGAAATTCATAGCTGCAAGATTTTTTTTGAAGGCTGTTGGCCATTAGAGTTTTGGGGATGTTGCTTGATATGTTCTCCATACACAAGTGTCGTAATAAAAAATAAATTTTCTACATTATTATTAAACTACAGAATACTTTGTACACACAAAATAAAAGTTCCTCAATAAAAAAAAACTAATGTTACCCTTATTGATTGATTGATTGAATGAATCTAATCTGCTCTTAATCTTTGATTTTTTCCCAATATACATCATTCTTTGTATTATATTTTCAAGCATACGCACTCTATTTTTGCCAACACCATTTACTATATATAGACCACTACTGCCTTTGTGACTCTCCCTTTTTTTTTCAGAAAATAAGAAAAGACTATATATACTAAGACTCTCAAACTTGCACCAGTGAAATATATACTGTTGAAGTACGATGCCGCATTTGACGATATCTAATAGTATCCATATATTCATCCATATTTTTATGTACGCGGGGCATATACACACTTGTTTTTTCCCTAATATATTATATATATGAATAAGGTTATTAACTCTTCGTACTTAAACTATTATGACTCTTTGTTGTGATACTTTTATTCCTTGTACCATTAGTTGGAATAGGAGCAGAAACTCGAGAAGATGACGTTGCAGCTACATGTGAAGTCGATGATGATGAAGTTGACATTGTCGCCGTTGTAGTCGTGTGTGCTTTATTATTGGATGCCTCATAGTAGCCTTCCTCAAGCCAAGGATGAGTTAATGAATGTTTTGCTGAGGCACGTTTTTCGGGATTCAAATCCAACATTGGAATTAGGAAATTGGCGAAAAGTTCTGCCTCATTTCGAGGAAGAAGATATTTTTCACAGAGAACATCGGGAAGTTTCCAGTAGCGAAGCTTGTGAATATGACGAAGTTCGCCTTTAACAAAAATAATTAATCTTTTATTTCTGAATATGAATTAAATTTGTAATAAAGAAAATAGCTTCTATTTTACCTTTTCGGTTAAATATCTCATTTGAATATTTGCCAGCCAAGGCCAGATGTTTTGGAAATGGACCCAGTAGCTCGACTATTTGTGCGATGTGATCTATAAAAATATCAAGATTAAAAAATGCATTTTAATTCGAGAAATAAAAATATATCCACTTCTTACCATCGTCCTTGTTGTATCGACTACCGGCTTGTGGATCGAACAAATAGTCTCCAGTGAATAATTCAAATACCTTTTTTTTTTTTAATATTCGTGAATAATTAATGGTCAAATTTCGAATTTTCATGATAAAGAAAAATTGAATTTACCATACAAGCCATACTCCAGATATCAGCACTTGTCCCCCAACGACTGCCCAAGATAACTTCGGGACTTCTGTATTGTCTTGTTTGAATATCATTCGTAAAATGATGATCCACCCAGCAAGCATTACCTAAATCAGCAATTTTCACGTTAATTCGTGGAAGCTCAGCAGTGAATTTCGACGCGGATGAAGCCCTTCGTGAATCTGATGATGACGAATTTGGATTGATGATTTTTGATTTGTCCGCAAGGGAAATATCGTTAAGATTACGTTCCAAATTATCTCTGTTTTTTTTTTTTTTAATAAATATATTGGCAAGATAAATTGATAAAAAAAATGTAAAAGGATAGTCATTATTAAACTTACGACATTGTTTCCATGGGACTTCCGAATGTTTCATGAGATTCAGTTTCAATTTCTTCATTATATAAACATATACCATCTTCGTTATATATTTTTTCCGTTTCATCATCATCCACACCCTCCTCCTCTTTCTCCTTATCAACAACATGAGTAGTGTCAACTGCAGCATTTTTTGTAATGCCATTCGACAAATTTTGTTCCTTTTCAGCTTTTCTCTTCTTTTTTAATTTCTTTTTCTGACTTTTTGACATTCCTTTGGTTGATGTGGAACTTGGTGGTGGATGTGAAACGCGTGAGAAAGATATCGAGGAAGATTTTGATGATCTTGGGGAAACGGACGTAGGTGATGATAAAGGTTGACTGCTGGTTATACGCAAGATGACATCACTTGATGATTTCTTATGAGTTGTTGTCCTTGGAACACTTGAAGTCGAAAGTTCATGCCTAACCACTTCCTCGACATCTTCAATGCAAACCAACACATTTTCCGGTTTTAAATCAGTATGAATTACACCGCATTCTCGATGCATATAATCTAAACCCATCAGCACTTGCAAAGTAATCTGTTTGACTAATGGCGCCGGAATTCCACGATGATTGTAACGCTTAATTAAGCTTAACAGATTTTCACCAAGAACTTCAAACACCATGCAAACATGTTGACCATTTGGTCCTTCGATTCGAAAATCTTCCAAGAGTTCAACCACATGACGACGACCAGGAGCCTCAGGATTAGTATTTACAATTTTTTTAAGCAATTTAATTTCATCCAATGCTGTTTCTGTATAATGTTGTGCAGATTTCACAACCTTTAACGCAACATGACGATCATGACTTTATTATTGTTGATAATGAGGACGAATAAATAAATATTAGAATATGAAATCTTCAATGATTAAAAAAAATACATCATCATCGCCGCTTACGTTGTATCTTTGGCAAGCCATACGGTAGAGAAATGACCCCAACCCAATTTTCGCACAACCACATATCTTCCATTTTGAAATTGATCTCCAATCTTAATAGGATGATAGCCACCTTTACAATAATCCACCACATCTTCCTCGTCTTCAGTTAGATGCTTTTGAGCGGGATCTTGCTCCCTTTCGTCGTCTTCCTCCTCGTTAGGCGAAGATCGATCGGAAGGTGATTCAAAGTCATTGCCTGTAAGTTGCCGCGAGTGGGAAGAGTACGACGAAGATGGGTAACTGTAAAAGTAGCATTAGTCAAAGTGCGAGAAATACAAAACTTTCTAACGTCAAATTTTTATAAGCCTACACTTTATTATTAATATTAGAAGTGGGTGTGCTAGTAGAAAATGAGGTAGGAGTAGTAGTAGTGGAAGAAGATAATTTCGGGGAGTTGAGGGATCGAATTGTTGATGTATTGGTAGTTTGAGACTTTACACTATCCTCAGTTCTTCGCCGTCTTTTTTTCTGTGCAACTTGTTGCTTTGCTTTCACAATGGCTACTTGCCTTCGTTTATCCGACATTTTTATTTTTTTATTCTGGTTTGGATCGATCCCGTCAGTTAACGTGGGTGCAATTTAAATAAAGGTAATAATAAAGGTTTATATATGTGTATATATATATAAAAGAATATGTAAATTAGACTACGCTATTGTTTATATGTTTGATAATGAAAAAGGAATATTCAAAATGTTTAAACTTAAATATTTTCTTTTCTTTTTTTTTCTATTCTTATTTCTTTATTTTATCTGCAATCAGGATAATTTTAATTTATAGACACTTTTAACTTCGACGAAGTCATCATCAAATAGCAATAACAAGAAAAGTCATCAAATATCGTAACACATCAACAAGTTATCAAAATCTACTATTTTATTTCCGGATTTATCGTTATCAGGATTTTTTCGTGTCTTTTCATTACTATTTTTTATTGTGTCACTGTCCGCTTCCACGTGACATTATCCTACATGAGAATCTAGCTTGAAGCAATGTCGGCGAGGCAATTTTACGTATAATCGAGTTTTTTATTACTAATTAACATTACGGTAAAATTTTCCGAGCTGGGCACCATATTGTGGAAAGTAAGGAGTGCATGAGTGAGGAGTTTTATTTTTCTCTTGTCCGGATTACAGTGAGGAGAATGCATAGCTTTCAAAAGATAAGAAGCTGAGGATCAAGACATTGCTCAACTAACCAGCACCTTGACTAATGTTAAATGTTGATTTGAGGTCAGGGTCAGCAATAGAACCGGAAATAAATTTATATGTGAAATTGCCTTCCTGTCAATTTTTTATTAGTTCTCCAAGTAGATTTAGGTATCTCGTGTTTCTTTTTTTATACACCATTTAAAATACGCCGAAAAATTGTTCCGTGATTGTAATAACCGTAACCAATAACATTGCATTTTTTACTAGCTCCACCGGTGTAATTATAATCTGTGCTCGGTTCCTGATCACATGATAATCAACTAATAAGAATGCGCTAATCATATGTGAGCCGGTAACTATTAAATGGTTTTATACAGAACCGTGCCATGTGATGTAAATCTCGTGATTTTTAAGATAAATATTTGCTTGTTTCGTTAGTCTTTAAAAAAATGAATAATTTTTATTTTTATATTTGAATATTCGCAACGTTGCCCTCCGGGCTTGGGACGCGGCCAGTCGACCGCCCCGTGAGAGTCGGTCGCGCTCAATCTACTCGGGGCGCGCCCCAGCCCGCTCGCGCGCCAACTATGGTCGGCCGATTTAGTCATTGATCCTGCGGAGGATTTTTAATTGATGCATTAAAAAGATCTGACAGAAAATAGACCAAAAAGGTAAAGAATTTAATTGGAATGATCCATGAAGATTTCAGACAAGATTGTATTGGGCTTCTGAGGTTAATGAAGAAAAAGAATTACCTGATGAAGAAGAGGATAAACTATCTGATGAGGAAATTGTAATTTGAATCCTTTGACGAAGCAATAAAGTCCAGCGATTCAGGATGGAAGTCGTTATTGGTACACAACGCACAAGGAGCGGCAAAATTTTTTATTGGAACACAAAAGGTGAGTTCATAGTCAAAATTTCGAGATACGAGTTATTTTTCAAAAATAAACATTTTTTTTGTTAGAGATATGTGCGGGACATCTATACTCAACAATCGCATGACCAAAATATCTGGATCTTTAAATCCACTTAGAAGATCTTGAACCGTTTCTTGAGCGAGAAATAAAATTCGAACAAACAATAAGTAGCTCGAAAGAGGCAAGCAGTGTAGGTGATACTCAAAATAACCGCTATGATAATGATAATACTGGGCTTCTCTAGATGAAGTACAGGAAAATATTAGTAAAATGTTCCAAGATTTAGAAAATAACGCTGGTCCTTTTGGTGATTCGTCTAACGTCAAATTTCGATGAAAATGTTTAAGCCGATCCATTGCAAGTCTAAGTGCTTTTAGGAATCTAGCAATTTTTTTCACATGATCATTATCTCGCAGTTTTGTATTAGAGAAACAAAGTTGAACCTGTCAAATTAGCTTTTGAAATCGAGTTAGATCCAAAAAGTTTATTTGAATGTACAATTTGAAATGGTAAGTTTTCTAATAGTATTCTCAAATTCATTAGGGCTCAGTCATGTGATCATACAATTTTTTGAATTAGAGCAATGATTTTCAGACAAGATTGTATTAGGCTATTGTGTCTGAGTATAATGAAGAGAAAGAATTACATAATGAAGGAGAGGAAGAATTATCTGATGAGGAAATTATAATTAGAAAAGATTTCTTTGAATCCTTTGATGAAGCGATAAAATCCAGAGATTCAGGATGGAAGTTGTTGGTACACAACACACAAAGAGTGACAAAATTTTTTTGTTAGAACACAAAAGGTGGTTTCATCTCATCAACAAAATCACAAGAGAGCAAATGAAAGTAAACGGCAAACTCATTTACATGGACTATGAAGCCTGTAAACTTTGTAAAAATCAACACGGCAACCTTACTTGCCCAGTCTGCCAAAGAAAAGTCTGTTAGTCAAAATTTCGAGATACGAGCTATTTTTCAAAAATCAACATATGTTTTGAATTTTTTTCTTATTGATCTTGTGGTAAAAATTTTGCAAGGAATATTTTTTGTTAGAGATATGGTGCGGGACATCTGTATTCAACAATCACATGACCAAATATTTGGATCTTTAAACCTCTACAACTTTTACTAAGATATTATTTTCAAAATTTGACCGGTAACTTTGTGGAGCTTATTATGAAGAACAAAATTATCGGTCAGATTTTAAAAGTAGTATCTGTAAAAAGTTTTAGGGATATAAGGGTCCTGATATTTGATCACGTAATTGTCGAGTATAGGTGTCTCACACATACACTTGTTAAACCGAAATCGTTTATCGGGATTTTAATTGATGCTTTGGATTAACGGGAGAGGGATTCGGTTAACGAGGCACGATGACAACACTTTTTTCTTAAATCTGCGTCAATTTGAAATGAACTAATACAGGCATCGGGTCTTGATTACTAGCTAGACAAGAGAATCTGCCAGTCTGTAAGTAAGAGTGCCTTTATAGTTTTTTGATTAGGCTGCGCATTTAAATAAAAATGATTAAAATTTCAAAAATATTATAATCTTATTTATCACATGTATATGTAAAATATTTTCAATTGTGATAAAGGTTAGGGTTAGAGTTAGGATAAAGGTTATATTAGTGTTAGTGTTAGTGTTAGGGTTAGGGTTAGGGTTAGGGTTAGGGTTAGGGTTATATTGGAGTAAAGGTTTTTTCGGAATTTTGTTCATTCGGGATTGTGTTCATTCGGGATTCTGACCCAAATCCGATAAGAGAGCATGTTAATTCAGTAAATCATGTATGTGAAAATTTTAATTAATGTCTTTACACAAAATTATTGCTAATTTTTTGTTTCGATCCCGAGAATCGATGATCTAAAAGAACAAATGAATTAACGATTCGATAAGATTGACCAACAATTCGTGGATATGAAGATCGAGATTCGAGATTCGATGAAAAGAATGGCGATTGTGGAGATTGAGGTAAAATGATGCTTTTTACAACTAATTCCTACATTAATCTTACTACCGTTTGTTATTGTATATAGTACCTGGGGTCTTATTCAAGAACTCCTTTTTTAAATTGAATAGTACCCATGGGTACTTTGTATAGAACCGGGTCTTAATCATGAGGGTACTGTATGAAGTGGCCAACAATAATAGCATAAACACAAAGTTTTTTTTAATTCAATTGCATATTTATATCTTCTATTCATTTTTTAATTTGTTAATCAAACACTGTGTAATCAATATTTCCCGTTGATATATTTATAAGGCTTTCTGCCTGTCGAAGTTCGTGCTTTCACTTCTTCCTCTTCCCAAAGAGAGGGGCATTCATTTGATTTCTCCATAATTCCATTCTCTGGGATTCCATCGTACGTATTCGATGACTTTTCCACTAAGATTACTCTTTGAAAGCAATCCACATTTCCTGCAGAGCTTAATTAATTAGACGGATTAAAATGTGGAAATATTCCACACTTGGCGTTGTTCCCTCATAAATAAATATAAACATCCAGCAGAAGAATAAGTGCTAAACGTGTTAGCAACAGGCGTCAAACGTCAAGTTCGACAAAAACAAAGTTCAGTGCGTAATAAAAACGACCTCATTAAGAGAATTCCGAGTTTCGTAAATCTCCAAAGGGGCTCGTCCTTACGGTTGAATGTCATATCTCGAGATGTGACAATGAGATTGTCGAGAATAAAAACGTGAACATTAAGGAATGTCTGATAAAAGTCACTCCTCTGAATAAACTGATATGCATACATCAATTAATTTCGTTCGTTCACAGATGACTTTGAATACAGACAGACCTCCCTAAGTGCACGTCGTCAGGAGACGGAGAAAAAATCAGATATAACGTGCAACAATTTTTTCAGCTCTGAATTCTCCAGATAAGCTACCACTCAATGCTAGATTATTAATTGATAAAGAAAACTGCATTTAGAGAAAAATTCATTTACGGAGCGTAAATACTTAATGCTTCATGTACTTGGACTAAATCGGTGCGTATATTAATTGTGAGTAAACATAGTCGTGCTTTTAAGGAGATTGCATTTAGAGAGGTCTTGCTGTAATTTGAATTTTTCTCTTTTTTAACTATATTAACATGTGCTTCCTCAACTTGTCATAAACAGCAAATTACTTCAAAACCCGGAAAACATGAGTCTCACATAAAATTTTTCTCTGATGAAACTTTGAGAATTTGCTAAGTTTTTGATGCTTTAGCGAAATTCAAGATTAGGCGTCCAAATGATTGACTTCTTCCCTTGCGAGCTCGTCTATTCTTATTTACATATTGCATCAAGTCATGTTTATTTTTAATAATAGATATATTGGTCATGTTATTTATCTGCAAACCAATTAAATAACATATACGAGTGACATAAGCAGAACAATCTAAAAATCTAAGGGAAACAGAAAGAATAGAACGAACTCACTTTAAAAATGAGTGACAGAAACAGAACGATCCTACATTTTATAAAACTTTCGAATAAAATAAATACGAACAGAAATAACGCGCAAATGACGAAAACGAATCTAAGGGCGGAAACAGAAAGAAATAGAACGAACTCACTTTACAAATGAGTGACAGAAACAACGACCTTACATTTATAAAACTATCGAATACGAACAGAAATAGTGCATAAATGAGGAAATTGTGTAAAAGAACCTTAAGTTGAAGAGGAGCAAAAAAAAATCTTGCATTATCAGAAACATTTTATTCTTAGCTCGAAGCATCATGATTTGCTTCCAGACTCAACGTCTATTATTGGATCGGAATTAAAGAGATATCGGGTTTAAATCGAGCCATGTGTTTTCTTCATTTAGTATAGGAAGATCGGATCCTCTGATGAAATCAGACCAAATATCAATGGGTTCATTATTTTGTTGACCCAATTCATCAAGTCGAGTATTTACCTCATCGATCAAATAAAAATTGCGTAGCAAATCATGATGATTATCGGTGAAAAAATTCTCTTGGTCACCCTGAGACACTTCATTATTGCTCGAGAGATTAGGATATAAATCGAACTCAACAGATTCAACTTCTATTATTGGGATGTCAGAATTAAAGCTGTCGGGCAAAACGTTTACTTCATTTACTAGAGGAAGGTCCGATCCTTCAGTAAAGTTAGACCAAATGTCAATGGGTTCATTAATTTGTTGTTCCGTATGATGTAACTCATCAAGTCGAGTATTAACCTTATCGACTAAATAAGAATAGCGTAGCAAATTTCGGTTATCATCAGTGAAGAGAAAATTCGCTTGGTTTGTATTTGTAGTCATTGTTATTTTTAATATATGAAATGTGTTTTTTTGCTTTTTTAAAAATTTCCTGATTTTTTTTTTACGAACTCGAAGTGCTTTTATATTAATCAAGGGAATTTATTTATTTATATTAATATGTGTTCTTGCCTATATACTGTAAATAGTAGTGAAATTACGAATCGGATCAAGATTCGATTGGTAAATATTTATTCTCGACGGAAAGTTGAAGACTTACATAATAAAATTATATTGGTTAAAGCTTATATAATCACGTAAAAAGAATAATCTTTTTTCGCACAGAATTTTTCGCCCCCTTTTTCATTTTTCATTACATATTCACACTAGAACAGAGTCGTAGCAAAGGTTATATTATTCGATCATGTCCCAACGCTTTTTTGAAACGGATAATTTTTCACGTGTGCATTTTTTGTTTACTGCATGAGTTATTTTTTGATTTGTCAATTCATTTATGCATGTTTCATAGAATTAATTTTCCTATTGCTCTGATTGACGCACGGACACTGTGTTAATTGGTTCTGGAGATTGTGCTCAAATGTTAAATTCCGATCACTATTTTGCTAATATTGTTTTCATGATCTTCTCTCATCCTCTGAAATTCCTAGAAACTCAACGCTACCGATATAAAGCTAATCAATTTTTCTTTGTAGTTAACCATTTTCTTAATCATTTACTTTGTTTTTTCTTTTTAATCGAGCTGTCAGGATAACATTCGTTAGGAAAATTATTATCAATCATGCGTTGAATCCCGATACGTTGTTTCGTTTCGCCATAGATTATTGGTGGGGTTGTTATTCCCTTGTGTGTAAGTTAATGAGTATCTAATTAAGTAAATATCAAGCTTCAAAATATAATACAAATAAAGAATAATTAAAAATGAAAATAAATAATAAATGAATATCTTTACAAATAATAAAATGAAAAGTATCTAATAAGTTCATCAGTTATTAAAAATGACGTCATAACAGAATGAGCAGGCGGAAGCACAAAAAAAAGGGTCTTTTTTCTCGGTGAAGGGTTTGATGAAAATGCAAGTATAAAAATTGAGAAAATGATGCGATCATAAAGATGATACTTAAAGTTATCAGTGTATACAGTGAGAAAAATTAGATAGACATGACAACAATACCGTAAAGCCTTTAAGCCTTTAAAGTATCACCCTCTGTATAATATTTCCTCCAAATAATTTATGTATAATACCTGGGCATTATTAGTACTCCAAGATAGGTTTAGACGTGTTTTTTACTTCGCCAATAAAGATTTGGTATTTGATTGGTCGATAGCATTGTACTCTCCTTTGACCACAATATTCTATGTAATAAAGAACGCTTTACGGTAAAATAAGGGTACTTTCAAGATTAATTACAGCATATGAATCGCATGTGGCACACATGCATCCAGTTTTAGACATCCCCACGTTACAAATTATGATGCACATGATATTATGCACAAAGAACATGCGCATGCATGTACTTATTGGCCGAATAATGAAATGCTAGATAATCAAAGAAGACCCTAAATGCTAGATAATCAAAAGAAGACGATCGTGCTTTACTAATTTAGTAAGTATGCATCATTGTTCCCATTTATGCATGAGTTTTTTCAATGACGCGTAGAACTCCGAATATAATTATAACACAAATAGTGTAACACCTATGACCATATCCAAAAATTCTTTACGGTCTAACATGAATTTACAATTTCCTTATCAAGTCCAATTTCCTAAAATTAAGGTGGAGGCTGTGCATGCGTTCACACATACATATAAAAAATCCCAAACTCTAAATACTTTTCCCACATTATCTTCATTGTTTCCTTTTTATTGCCTTAAAGTTGTTTTTTATTGTGGCGGTGAGCAAAACTGTCAAAATTTAAAAAGTGACTTTTTCTCATTACACTCACTCGAATTTTACCTCACTCGCACACGCATATATTATGAAGAATATGTCAAACTTTCCCGCATGAACAGCAAATATTGCATTTGCATAATAAAAAAAAAATGAAACGAAAGCGACAACTTACATAACATATCTCTTATTTGAGATGTTTTAATTGTTACTTGATGGCGCTCGGATGTCACGAAGAAATGATGGTGATGTTGATGACCTGCGTATGCTAGATTTTTCCTTATATATGTATTTGTTGTGAGAAATTAGTTGGTGAGACGAGAGTCGCAAACTGATGGGCGGAATATTATTATCATCTATATGTATGTTTGTGCAAGAAAGGTGCCATCCAACATCCCGACACTACCTTCCCGAAATTCCAACCTCCCGACAACCCAACATCCCGACAATCCAACTTCCCGAAGACCCGTTATTCTATCGTTAATGTTAATAAATGCTAGCGGTCGATCCCCATAAAAACAGAAATTGGACTAATTTGTCGGAAAGTTAGATTGTCGGGAAGTTAGTTATGTCAGGATATTGGATTGTCGGGATATGTTGGATTGTCGGGAGGTTGGATTATCGGGGATCTTGGATTGTCGGGAAGATGGGTGTCGGGTAGATCCGTGCAAGAAACATTTTGGGAGAAAGGGAGAAAAACTTCGATAAAAGAGAAAGTGTCATAGTTAGAGATGGGCAAATGCGATAGTCAAATATTATGCGTACTATGCGCATTATACGCATAGTATTTGACTATGCGCATTTGCCCCTCTCTAGTCATAGTAGGCTTTAAGGTAAACAGTCTTATCTCACTCAATATCAATTCCTTAATTCTTTGAGGTAATTAAATTCTTCTATAATATTACACCTACTGTAATACTGTTTATAATATCCAGGGTCTTATACGAAACTAATACTTTTTTAATTGAATAGTACTTGTAGGTACTACGTGTAAAACTGAATATTTTATAGTAAATTCTACGCGCATTTAAAATCAAAGTCGAATTAGATACTGTAAATAATAAAGATATATTGATAGGTTATGAGTACGAAGAAGAGGGAGATTCTAATACTTGGAACAATATCATTATATTATAATTTTATCG
The DNA here is from genome assembly GCA_910591765.1 of Ambispora leptoticha. Classification (NCBI taxonomy): domain Eukaryota; kingdom Fungi; phylum Glomeromycota; class Glomeromycetes; order Archaeosporales; family Ambisporaceae; genus Ambispora; species Ambispora leptoticha. The sequence continues at coordinate 8,644 of CAJVPS010000255.1, read as the reverse complement.
TTAACGTTTAAAGATATATTAAATAAATATCGACTTTTGAAAGAGCGGATATTATTCAAAATAGTGAATAATAAATGCACGGAGAGTAGGGATACTGCTAAATGATAGATTTTTTGATAAAGAGGGTTTGTACATGTGTCACTTCTGCAAAATTAAGAAACTCATAGGGATGTACAGTATAACGTAGGCAAGTACAGATACTCCATTTTTTTTATAAGTCGACGCCCAAGATAAAAGAAGAGAAGTAACATGTTAAAGTTTACAAATTAACAATCGTTTCTTTACACCTTAAACATTTAATATCTACATTATTGTTGATACGCTGTTTTTCAAATGGATTAATAAAGATGATATGTAAGTCCGTCCCGATTTATGTTTCCCTATAATACCCCACAGAACTGCTTGTCTATTGGGAAAAATAGATTTTCCCAGCCATTACATGCATTTACTCTTTTAAGAATCAATGAAAAACCCTAATCTGTTATGAAAAAACCGCCAATGTTTGTGTTGTGATGATCCTAGCCGAATTTATTGTGCCGGCGCAAAATCGGCTAGCTAGAGTCAGCCGACCTAACTTTTCAATACGGTTAGTATTCACGTGATTCGAACACATGCTACACTTTCTTGAAATTCCAGATTAAAAAAAAAATCTGCGTGAAATGATATCTTTATAATTTTTACAATCTTTTCAAATTAAATTTTAAAACGTAATTCAAATATTACAAGAAATGATGCTTTAGATCTTATTCAGTATTTTAACACGTCATGCACTGGGAATGGTGCATTGTGATGGTCTCATTAATTATCTGATAAGGTTACATGTTAATTCAGTAAATTATATATGTGAAAAATTTAATTAATGTCTCTATAACACCTCGTTGCAATCGATGATGAAAAACAATGTAACGAAAATTGTAGATATTCGAAAAGAATGGCGTGATGCTTCTTCATTTACTACCTAATCTCTTATTTGGGGTTTTTTTTACAAATAATTTTTACATGAAAATCCTTAAACACACAAAGTTTTTTTTTAATTCAATAAAAAGTGACAAATATGCTAATAACATGCGTCAAACGCTAAGATCGACAAACATAAAGCAGTAAAATGATTTCATCAAGAAAATTCCGATTTTCATGAATCATCAAAGGGAAAGGTTGAATGTCATATCAATATATCGAGATGTGACAAACAATGAGAGTAAAAACGTGAAAATTGTAACTAAACATACCGTAAATCGCGGTCTATAGTAACCCCCCTCCCCTTGTAAAAAATATAAAGAATTTAAACTAGGCTAACAAATTATTAACTAAAGTTTTTAAGAAATTTTAGATTGTGAATTTAAATTTATTATTTGTGAAACATATACATGATTTTTGGGAGGATTAGCTTGTAATTACATGTATTTGGAATTTTTATCAACTCTTGTATGAGAGTTTAACATCGAAATCGATTAAACTATGCATTAGTTATAACGAAAATACGTGGTGATATCTTATGCATGTATTTTGTTCTTAGAAAATCGAAGTTTAAATTTCTTGAATTTATTGCAAAAGGGGGCGGGGGTTACTATATACCGCGATTTTTTCACCTGTTATAAGATACCACACAATGCTAGATTATTAATTGATAAAAGAAAATTCAAATAAGTCGTGATTGAGGAGTTTGCAAAAATCTTTGATTACTTATAGATAAAATTCACTTATATAGGGGATGATGACTGTATGTGTATTTCAACCATTTAAATTTAAAATAAACGCTAAAACGAAATAAATTAACTTTGATTCTATCATTGTGCAATATAAGGAATGTCTGATAGAAGCCACTCTTCTGAATACTTTGAATACAGCCGGACCTCATAAGAGCACGTCGTCAAACGACAGAGAAAAAAATCAGATATAACGTACATTTAGAGAAAAATTGCATTTACGGAGGGTAATACTTCATGTACTTGTGACTAGATCAGATGGTGGGTAAACATAACGCGTGCATGCATTTAGATAGGTCTGAATTTTTCCATATGTTGTTTCTGACTATCTTTTTATCTATACGAACATGCGCTTCCCCTACTTGTCATAAAACAGTAACTTGTCAAAGAAAATACTAAAATTACTTCAAAACATGAGTCTCTTACATAAAATCTTTCTCTGATGAAACTTTGAGAATTTGCTAAGTTTTGATGCTTTAGTTCAAATCCAGTAATGATTAGGCTCCCAAATGATTGATTTCTTCCCTTGCGATTTTTATTTACACCTTGCATTAATTGAGTTCATAACTAATATAATAAGTGTACGTCTATCATGCTTTTTGAGTTGCTTAAATTTCATGTTTATTTTTAATCATTATAATTTTAACTTATGCAATTTAAATTCTTAGAAATTTTTAGATACATTGCTTATCTATGTCTATGGTTAATTCATATTAATAAACATTTGCAAAGAAATTAGATAACATATACGAGTGACAGAAGCAGAAGAGAAGCAATCTAAGGGAAACAGAACGCGAACAGAAGTAGTGCATAAATGACGAAAACGAATCTAAGGGAGACAGAACGCATTTAGGAGAAATGGAACGAACTCACTTTACAAATGAGTGACGGAAACAGAACGGCGTTTATAAAATAATTGAATGAAAAAAATACGAACATAAATGAGGAAATTGTGTAATCTTAAATTGAAGAAGAATAAAAAACCTTAAATTATCCGAAAACATATTTTATCCTTAGCTCGAAACGCGGTGTTTCAATAAACGTATCATACTCGTTTCTATTATTGGGATATCGGAATTAAAGAGATATCGGGGCCAAAGCTGCACTCTAAATCGAGCCATGTGTTTTCTTCGTTTGGTATAGGAAGATCGGATCCTCCGATGAAATCGGACCAAATATCAATGAGTCCATTATTTTGTTGCTCCGTATGATCCAATTCATCAAATCGAGTATTGACCTCATCGACCAAATAAAAATTGCGTAGCGAGTTATCATGATTATCGATGGAGAGGTGATCAGCCTGTGGCATCTCATTATCAGTGGATTCAACTGACTCAGGTTCTATTATTGGGATATCGAAATCAAAGATGCGATCTAAGTTAAGCAAACCATTTTCTTCAACAGGAAAGTCGGATCCTCTAATGAAGTTAGACCAAAGGTCAGCGGATTCATTATCTTGTTGTACCGTTTGATGCAATTCATTAAGTCGACTAACATCTTCATCGAATGAATAAAGATAGCGTAGCAAATGGTTTGTATTTGTGTTCATTTTTGATGTTTTAATATATGATATTTAAGACGCCGACTTTATTAATGACCGATTGTCAGATAAAATTAGTAATTGTAACGTATTTATATTTTGAGAGATATCTATCGTTTCTATTAATAAATTGCCGATTAGTTTTTTGCTTTTTAAAAATTTTTTTTGTTTTTTGCTTTTTAAAAATTTTTTTTGTTTTTGCTTTTTCGCTGCGAATTCAAAGTGCTTTTATATCTAATTTTTCTTTCTTTATATTAATAAATATATATCCTTGCATTATAGATTAAATCGCTATTTCTTTTATATAAATAGCATGTTCTTATAATTATTTTAAATCAAGAAACAAGCTTTTTTGTATATTGGGTAAAGAAAGAGATCACAAAAAAGCCACAAGGAAAGATATGAAATTACCAAAATCGGATCAAGATTTATTATTATTATTATTATTATTATTATTATTATTATTATTATTATTATTATTATTATTATTATTATTATTATTATTCCCGATTTGATAAACAACATCTATACTCGAGTCACCGGGCACCTATTTGTTTGAAGACTCGCGTAATAAAAAATTATAAAATTATATTGTTTTAAAGCTTACATGATACCATCGTCTCCCGCTATAGTCACAGCCGCAATTGTCTATAATCGCATTAATTTTCTGCCTGATTGTATAAATTAAAATAAATTTTCGTTCGCGTTTGTCACAATCCTTCTCAATGGGCGCATAGATCATAGCGGGAGACGGCCCTATAATTTCATGTCTAACTATTTGGGGAAAGTCGTTATGTTCCTCCCTACTTGAGAGGGCAACAAATGATTCTTTCTATATTTGGACTCGAATCGATTGACAAAACTTCATTGTCAGTAAAAAAACCAAGTAAAATCTTGATTTTGCGATAATTAGTATTGTTCTTCCGCGTTTTATATGATCAATATGTAAAAAAAAAATTTTAAAAACTTGAAAATTTGATTTGTCGATTTTTTAGGGGTTCCGATAAAAATTAAAAAAATCCTCTTAAATGGCCACTATAGATATATAATTTTTTATATACCGATCTATACTCTTAAAACTCAAGGTTTATTAAATTGGCATTTTTAATTATCATTAATTATAAGTAGATTAATTTTTCTTCTTATGTCGTAGACGAGGAAACCAATCCACCGAGTGATTAAAACTTATTTATTAAGTCAAAGAGCATTGATCAATTCTGTCAAGCAGAACAGTATGGCTCATTGACTTGGTGATACAAAAACACAAATGGGTAACAAACATTCTAATTTTAGGTAATCATCACTATTGTAATTATCCATTTCCATTTGTGTGTGGAACCCGGTGATTAATTTGTTTGTTTAAACTCATGATATATGCAGGGTGCACACACGTACTTTTTTTAAATTTTTTCTCGTCGTTTCACAGTCTTTCTTTAAACAGTCACATCCTCTGCGATCGCATCCTTTTCCCAGTCCCAGATATTATAAAGTTTGACTCTATAGATTCACAACCTCTTTAAAATCACGCTTTTTGCTATTCCCAAGGGCGTGATCATATAGGGGAAGACTATACAACTAACTCTTGTGTCATTAAATTGGTCATATTTTTTTTGATGATTTCAATATATATAATATATATGTAGAAATGCGAACATTTAAAATAAATGCTTGCTTGCTATCAATTTATCGAAATTAAAACGAGTATTTGGCGTCTTTGTTGTTTACAGTTGTGTAAAAAAAAACAAAAAATACGAATGCGTCATTGGGGACTGTATCATATTTGTTTTAGAAGGTAATTTTGACCGTCAAGAACGGTTTTTTAAGATGATCGGTAAAAGGTTTAAAACAATAAAATTTCCTTTTTCAAGCAGGCAAATCATTACCCTACTCGAAACTGATGTCTTTGATTACGCACAATTTCTTTGTAAGCACGCAATCATCCAATCAAAAAAACTCGTTTTCCAGTCATATCGATATCAAAGATAATACACCATTTCCAAATTATTTTGTTTTAAAACATCATAGAGTATACATTAAATACTAATTAGCAGTGTTAATTAATGACCATGCACCAAATATAATAATTGGATGCATGTATAATATAGAACATCAGTATCAATAGAGCACCCAAATCCAAACTGAGGGACATATTCAAAAAAAATGCAAGCCACAAATCTTATTGCTTCCTGTGAGGTAATAAGGGCAGACGGAAAGTCTGTCCCAGGTATATACATAAACTTATCATGTTTTAAAAAATCCAACGGGAGGGTTCAGTTCTATAATAATTCATAATGAGGTAATATATGTCTCCACAAATTTTGTCACAACAGTGTTTATCATCGAGGAATCCGGTAGGTACTCTTAAAATTATCATAATTCTAAAATACGAAATTTGTTTGTGCCCTCGTTAAAGCCTACACTTGATATCGGTAAATAAAGTGTCTAATGACTTTCTTTCGCTGAAAAGGTCCAAAGCTCAGATGGATAGCAAATTTGTGTAATAAACAAGAAAAAAAGTTATCATTTAAATGTATCAAAAATTTTGACACAATAAATAAATTTCCTTTGTAAACTTTTTGGAAGAAAAATATATAGAAGTAGAGTTGAACTATGGTTTGGTAATATAAAAAAATAAGGAGAAGATAAAAAAATAAGGAGTAGATAAAAATTCTAACTTTATTCAGCAATGAAGAAAGATTTTTATTTTCTTATACTCAATTATCAGTCATCATCACGTCTTGGTATTTACATTCTATTAAAAAAAATAATGTGTGTATGCTGGACATTTATTCAAAATAGAATGACATTTGGTTAGGTCGGGCTGATCAAAAAATTTACATCTTTCATAGCGATAGGGAATCATCACATTGTACATAGGGGGGTTACGTTGTGTATGCAGGATGCATACATGATTCTATGAAAATATTCAGTTAGTCATAACGCTTGTTATTAGAATCTATTTGATTATCCAATATCAAAAAGGTGTGTACAGTATAACGTTTAAAAAAAAGTATTAAAATTTCTAATACAATTACACCGTTTCTATTGCACTCGGCTCATATTTAATTTTTAAATTGACGCTGTCCAAGATAAAAAAGTAACATGTTAAGGTTTACAAATTAATAATCGTTTTTTTTTACATCTTAAATCATTTTAATGTCTAGATTATTGTTAAATACGCTGTTTTTTTACAGTTGGCGTCATAAAGATTCGGAATTTTATATAGTGCATAGAGTAATGAAAAATTGTCAAAATTACTGTATCTGATAATTTAGACATATCATACATGTAATCTGTAAATAAGTTAGCTCAAAATATTTTACAAAATTATTATTAATTACATTTATTGTTACACTTTTCATCAATAAAATTTATTGTAAAAAAAATAGGTCAGATTCAACAAAGATTGAGCTTATATTATTAAAATACTATTAAAAGTAATCCTGTTATTTTATTATCGGTGAAGTTGTTCATTATATTACAAAGAATATATTTATAAATTTTGGCATAATTCTGTCATTTTTTCATTGAATAATCAATAAAGATATAAAGTTAGTTATATTTATAATTGTATTTAGTTTTTTATAATTTAATGATATTTTTAATAAGGTATTATACTAATACGTCTCAAGCAATTTTATTCTTCGTATCAAAAAAACATATATTTGCAAATTTTCATGTAATTATATTCATTCTTTATCAAATAATTGATATGCAAATTTAAAACTTCCGAATCTTTATGGGGATATCATCACCCTTTTCGTGATATACGCCGGAGGAAATTTCACCGTGATTGTACTAGAAGGAAATTTACGACCCAAGGATTTAAAAGATGTATCGTTTTCCACAATCACAAGCATCATCAAAAAAGAGGAAATATCAATAGATATATTTGAGTCGTATATTGTTATTCATAATTTTCTATAAATTAAATTATCGAAGAAAGTTTTGGTAAAATATTCCATTTTTAATACTCTTAAATAATATTTTATCCCAATAAAAACTAACAATTTTTTCATTAAAATATTTTCCCCTTTAAGTTTAGCCCAACTAATTTGTTGAATCACAATTTGGATAATCTCGAGTCGCAACGAAAGTTCCTTGATTACGAAAATTTTGGAACGACGTAAGGCGAGCTTAATTCTTGTATCCTTAATTAGTAATTTGTTACGAAAAACATTATTCGTATCATAAAAATTTAATAATGAATGTGATTATAAGAATTTTGCTAAAAAATAAAGTAAGTTTATTACATACAATACAAAATGTGAATTTTGTAAGAATTTTGTAATTATTTCTTTAGATCAAGGGAATAATGTACGATACTAATGTTTATGAATGTTTTCACTTCATAAAGTATTCATATGTACATGTATGCAAGATTCGTATAACGATAATCATCAATAACACATATTCCCCGTATTCCTGACACCAAGTATGAAATATAGAGGCACCGGTTTTAAGAATTAGCCGTCGCTTTCATTATCTTGCTCATCGTCCAGGTCGGTGACTAATTCGCTGTCTTGTTTCTCATCATAGTATAGTCATCATCTATATTTTCTCTTGCTCTTGTTCGCCTCCTTCGGTGTCTAGATCGTCAAGGTGTTGGTAATAATTTCATCGTCACTGACTTAAACAGAAAACTTCACCACATTCCACACCATCTCGTAATGGAAACCATCTTTCTATTTGATGAATTATATAAATTATAATAGGTTATATATTATCAGTGTTTTTTTATTTTTGTAATTAATAAGTTGGATTCGAATAGCTCTCTTGTTGATTCTTGATCAATATTCATAACGTGCAGTACTTCAATCATGCATATGTACAAATTGTTCGGTATATGCATTCCGGTATGGAATTACGCTAATCAATCAATAGAAGCGATTGAGAATACGATTTCACATTTAAAGATTAATTCTAAAAATACAATTACTCCTTGCTTGTTTAATTTAACTCTTGATCGATATACTAAGAATCCAGATCACAGAAAAGATACGATCAATTTTAAAAACTAAAAAGATATAGGAATAAACTAATTTGGTATTGTAGGTACCTTGATGTGAGAAAAAACATAGCATAAGGGTTTGGAAAAGCTGTGCCTGTCAAATGCTCCAACGATGGTATTGTTGACGAGGGTTGTGTGTATGGTGGTGCGGTTACCTGTCTAACTCTTCTTTATCGGTTTAACATGTTCTTGGTCTAATAGCTCTGCCTAGATAATGATGCACACATCACCCCAGCGCACACATATTCACAGAAAATGTATGTGCTGTGTGTGCTTGGGTACATTCCTTGCCGATATACGTAAAATATTGTCCCAGGTTTGAATTTTAAGCTACCAATTATTTCTTCATGACTAATTCTTTGAATAGGAGAGGTGCGACTGGTAACT
>CAJVPS010000254.1:0-29411 GCA_910591765.1 Ambispora leptoticha | reverse complement strand
AAAAATTTTTACTAATTAAAAATAAAATTTAATTAATAAAAATTTTTATACTAACTTTACAATTAGAGCAACTCTTTTAGAAAAAATCTAAAAAATCTGAAAATAATATATATTAAATTACAACTAATAAACTTTATTTTAATATAAAATAAAAATTATTTCTTATTAAAATTATAAATTTTAATATAGAGAAAAAATTTCAATTTTCACTATATTTTATTAGTAAATTTAGCCTCTGAGTTATTACTTTTGATCATCATTGTATATGAGTAAATATAATTAATTAATTTAATTTATATTTTTAAAAAGCAATAAATTATATTTAATAAATTAATAATATAAATAATAATAATAAAAGAGTAAATAAAAATAATTAATAATAATCTAATTAAAAATACTAATAATCTAAATTTAAAATTAAAAAATATACAATAATCATTTATATAATAATATACTGTATATAATTCTAAATTAATTAAATATATAATAATTATTTGTATATTCAAAGTGAAATTAATTTTTATAAAATATAATATAAAAGATAAACTATAATACAGATAATGTAAAATAAAAATCTAAATTAAAAAAATATAATCTAATCAAAAATTATTATATAAAAAATTAATTTAAATTATTTTTTATTTAATATAAAAAAATTATAAAGATTAGTTAAATTTGAATGATTTTTATTAGAAGTAATTATTAATTTTTATATTAAGATACAAATCTTTTTACATCAATTTATATATATTAATTATATTAGTTTAAATAGATATAGAAGATAAATTATAAAATAAAAATAATACAAATTTAATATAAAAAGAATAGATATTATAAATAAAAATATTAAATAAAAAGAGAAAATAAATAAGTAATAATTAAAAAAATTAAACTAATTTTAATAGAAAAAATAATAATAAAAGAAAAAATAACAAAGATAATTAATAAAAAATAAATAATTGAGCCTATTTTAACTATAATTAAAAGAATATTTTATATAAAAATATATGTTTTTAATAAAAATATTAAGAAATCATAACAATTAATAAAATTAATCAAGCAATTTAATGTTTTTTAGTCTTCTAATTAATAATAATAAGAATATCAAGTAAATAATAATAATAATTTTGAATATACTAAAGCAACTAAGTCAAAGAAAAGAAATTCAATCACAAGAACAAGATGATAAGAAGAGTTATTTAAACTATTAAATAGGAGTGATAAGAGTAAAGTACAAAAATAAAATTAAAATTACAGAAGCAAGATAGAAAAGACAGATAAAGAGTGAAAAGCTTGCTTTTTGATTATATTAAGTTATTTTTTGTAAAGCAAAGTTTAAAGAATTAATAAATAATATTATTTGTTCAATTTTTTTGTTTGGCAAATATATAATAATAAATGCAGTCAAATCTCTTGGAAAAGAAAAATTGGATGACTATAGAGAGGTGTGACTATAAAGAAGTTTTTTTAATTAACAACTGGAAAAACTCAAAAAATGACTATAAAGAGGTGTGATTATAGAGAGGTCAGATTGTATTATATTGCAACATTTGCCAGAAATTTCATGTGATCGGAAATCACGTGTGATCTCGTTTCCGTAAATTTTCTTCCATGATTAAGGTTATTAACAGTCGTCCCTCTCTATTATCAACATGATGGGACGGGTCAGGCACGAAATCCCAAAGAACACAATCCCGAACGTTCATAAGCCCGAAAATATAGTATTCTAAATGCAAAATTCTCACGATTTCGAGATTTTGTATATTCGGGATTTCGTTCGTTCGGGATCTCGATCATTCGAGATGTCAAGTCATTCGGGATATCGTTATATTTGTACAACGGCAGAATGACGACGACATGACGGCGCATCAAAATTTAATGAGAAATTAGCGTTAGCGCAGATTTGTAAAGCAGATTTTAGAATTTGATTCTTAAATAATAAAACATGATACTTTGCAATACAATTTCGTGACGTCCAAACACCATCTCCCGCGAGTTAACATAGGAAAAAATGTTTCCCTATCAAATAATGGTAGCAAATAGCGGTATAGGAATCGAATAATGATAGCTATAAAGCTCTAAACTAGGGAGCACTCCATTATCAACCCTACTCTAAGCGCAATAAAAAACTAAAATAATAATCACAATGATAATAAAGCCGTCAATAATATGTATACAATAACAATATGGCAATACTATGAAATAACAAAATAAAAACATTAATCATCAAATGTCAATAATTTATTTATTATGGCAGAATCTATTTTGGAGTTTATTGCTATTTATAAATTGAAATGGTTGTTTTTTTGCTTTAAAATATTAATTACTTAATAATTTATCTTAAGTTCAACAGTCTAGGAATCATAATTTGGGCAAATAGTCATTTGGCCATTTCGCGGATTTAGCAACTAAAAAATAAATATGTTTCTCAAATAAAGTTTGAATATAACAACGCTAATAAGCCTAATTTCTAAGGAACATGCTGATCCAACAAAAAGAATTCGCGAAAATCGATAAAATTCTATCTCTATGCAAGTAGGGAGCTAAATTCAAATATAATCAAGAATACAGGACCAACTATATACAACAACTTTCGAAATCTTTGGAAACAAGATTCATCGAATTTCAGAATTAAAAGTCGTTGATTTTTTGAGAAGCTGTTTGGACTACCAAAGTTGATTTGGTTGGTAGGGACAGAAGGCAACCAAAAAGTATTAGATTGGTGAGATAAAAGATTACAAAAACTAAGTCCAACCAGAATCAGAAAATGTAAGTTATGAATTCTTTCGAAACATTGACCGATAACCTCATTGAAGATTATGTATACAAAAAATTTTACATGACATACTGGCTTCGTTGCGTATACACATATGTTGTAAATGGAGCGGGATCCATTTGGATATGGTGTTGGCCCAAATTAGAATGGGGGTATGACGAGTTAGAGTAAAGGTAAGGGCTAGTTCTAGGAATAAAAAACTAGTGCCGTCAAAAAATTCTAAATTCGACATTAAGTGGGATTCCGAAACACAAATTGCATTATTATTTATGGATCTAAAAGATGATGTATGATACAAAGCACAGAATACAAGAAAAATGTTGATTATGTGGTTTGTACGGATACAAAGGGATTATACCGAATTACCGAATTCAAAGCATGAATTGCCATCAAATAAAGGAACTCGGATGTGATCAATGGAATCGGATCCTTTTTAATTTCGAAAATTGTATGGTGTAACTGGACGAAATTCTCATTAGGGATGCCATTCATTCAGGATTTCGTTTGTCGAGCTTATGAACTGTCGGGTTTGTGATTTCGTACCAGACCCAATCGAACAGATGTATTGAATTCCTTCGTGGATGGTAAGGTCATATTTCTTGCTCTAACAAAGTTCTCGTGAGCTCATCATATTCCTTTTTATAATTACGCTTGTTTGTTTTTATCTAAATGCTTACTTTTTTGTTAACCGCACGTAAGATGTAAACATTATTCTCTTGAGCAATCTAAATTATAGCTCGCTTCTTACCTGTGATTGGATAATTGAAACTTTTACTTTGTCAAGCAACCTGCATCCAAATAGTATTCCTTTGATGATACATATCTTCTTGCTAGTGTTATAGGCTATTTCTAAAGGTAGGTTTTATCTAAGATTTAGCTTATAGACAAAAATTGGGATATACACTACCCTCGGAAAAGTATCCGACCAGCTAAGCTAAAAAATATTTATTTATTTAAGATTTATAAATATAAATATAACATTTAATATTCAGTAGGCCATCCTTGATTCTTAATGCATGCTTCGATTCTACAGTATTTGGCATGCTTTCTATAAGTGTTCGACGACCATTCATGGAAGATGGTCTTCCGGATCTTTTAGCATTTGATCCGTTATTAGAATTAGCATGTCGGATGATTGTATCCGTAGCAGTGGTTTTTGGAATCTTTAAAAGACGTGAAATAGCCTCATGAGTTCTTCCAGCTATCTTTAAACCAATTATTTTTCCACATTCAAACTCATTTAATTCACGACTTTTTTCCATATCGAACGGCGCAGTTTAAAAATTACGTTTTATTAAATCTGATCTATGCATTGTCACACAAATATAAACATATGTAAAACCAGGGGATTCAAAAAAATTTATAGTTTATACTGTATGTCCGATCTTGTGCAATTTTAAAGAGCTGGTCGGATACTTTTCCGAGGGTGGTGTAGACTAAAGATGGCTCCTCAACTGTTGTAACGTGGTGACAAATAAAGCATCACCTAGTTGCAACTAGTTGCGACTTATAAAATTTTGGAGTTGCAACGGTGTTGCAACAGGTGACAAATAAGCGTCACATACTTGCTGCGCCATCTTTAGTGTAGACTGGCTTATTTATATCAATGAATGGGGTCAGGTTGTTCCTTGTGCCAATACTTATGTGTCTTGTTGTTAACAATTAATCTTTAAACAAAAGGGTAAGGGATTATGATCATGAAGGAAAATTTTAACTAAGGTTCCGATCGATTCGGTTCGGAACCGGTTCTAGAAATTCGGTTCGGTTCTGTTCTTCAATTTTATAGATCCGAGAACCGAATTGTTTAAATCTGACCGAACCGATAAAGAATCGAACCGAACCGGATCTAGATGGTTTAGTTTCTGTTCGGAACCGAATCGAACCGAACGGGATCTAAACGGTTATCCTTTATAGGTGTCTAATACAAGATGTATATCATGACTTCGTTCACCAAAAGGTATTACATTGGTGTATGATTTTCTATTTGACTCCTATAAGGAAGTACATACAAATTTCTTGGTTATATTTGTCAATATTTGTTACAATGCTAACAGCAATTCGCATTAATAATATACTATTTACAGAATGTAAGCTACGATATACAAATTTCGTTTCAATTGATCCAGTGTGTTTTGAACAAGATTCAGGACTATGAAGATACGTAATAGTTAACGAAAAAAAATCCTGATTCAAATTCGTCAATATATATAAATCTGTAATTACAAATATGAGTCGGGATGCAATAATTCATTAAAAATTCAAATTAATAATTCATTTTGCCACATAAACAGATACAACAGTATGCTGAAAACTTTGATCTTTACCCATATATCAATCTAAACATCAAAGTTTCTCAATTAGATAATCGTTGGAAAGTCAAATATCAAAAACACCTGCAATCAAACGAGACAATCACAACAACAAATACAGATATGAATAAAGAATAATTCGATTATGTTATAAAATATTCGGGCAAAAGATCGCTGGTTGGATTCCTAATTATAATGGAAGATGCATTCACATCTTTATCGAAATGTAGGGAAAACTTTATATTGATGTTCTATTTATACGAGAACTTATTTAATTTTGCTAGTCGAAACCCATTGTAGTTGTCGGTAAGTAAATAGATAATGTCGAAATTAGTTATTTTCTGGCTTTGGGTTTATAAATCTTATCTCTGATTATTAACAAACCGAAATAGAATTAATTAGCATAAAGAAAATAGCTTTTATATTTAAAGAAGAAAAATCCAATAGCTCCTGGCTTTCACCTATTATAGTAATAGCAAAAAAGAATAACAAGAAATGATTTTGTATTAATTACAGAAAACTCAATACTCTTATCAAAAACAATACTTACTCTTTACCAACAATATCTATATTTTAGTTCATTAATATAATGTCTAATCAAAACCAAATTGTCATTCTTAATATACTGTATCTTTTCCATCTTTTTTCCATAATTTGCCATTTAGAATGCCCTGGATATGTTCCATTCCATGGGCTGAAACCTGATTTGTATCTGGAGGAGTATATTATTCAGCAGTGGATACTCTAAAGTGAGGGAGGGATTTGTGTTTGGAGGATATGATATTGAGGAGGTATAATTCATAGTGAGTGCAACATGCATTAAATTTTTCCAATATGCTAATTGATCTTTTCTTTTTTTCAAATGTGTAAACTTCTTTGATTTTCTCTTTTTCTAAATACATAATAGTTCTTCAGTTTATAATATTAGTAAAGTATTCTTTATATTAAATTAAAATTAAGTTTTTAATTGCCAGTCTAACCAAAAGTATAATAGAAAAATGGTGTATTATACCAAAAAGTAACAAATATTAAAATCAAAAACACAGTTAGAGTATATATGAAAAATTAACTATACTTGCTTATCTTAAAAAATAAATCTGGTGCTAGCAAATGTAATACAGCAGAAAAATTTGATATTCAGCCTAAACAAATCCAAAACTAGATATATAAACATGAAGAATTGAAGTGTTCAAGATCTTAAATAAAATGACTTACTTCTGGTGTGAAATTCTAATATTCAGCATTAGAGAATAATCTTGTTATTTGAATAAGATCCTTATACCAAGAATAAAAGGTTATATCATGTTTTATAGTTTGTTTTAAGACAAAATCTTTGGCAGAAAGATCACGCTTTCTTGTAATTTATCTAAATATTGATTGTAAATGAAGTGATAAGTAATTGGATGAATTTATAAACTATTACCATCTTAATATTTGGTATCATACTACAGTTTCACAAAAATTATCAAGCTGAGTTAGAGTTAACACAACATCAATTTTTAAGTTTTGTGTTAGATCAGCATATTCAATAAAATTATTTCTTGGTACTAATTGGAAATATGGATGAAACACCCACCATCTATTGAAGAAACTGGAGCAAGCATTGTTAGCATTCAGATAACAGGACATGAAAAATCTAATTTTATCATTGTATTAGCATGTATGGCTAATGACAAAAAGTTACCTCCAGTATTGATTTTTAAATTGGTTAATATTTTATGCCAAAAGTTTCCAGCTGAAGTAATAATTTGTACTAATCAAGAAGGATATATGAATAGTAATAAAATGATTTGGTAAATTGAAAATATATGAGTTAACATTCACCATTATTGAACAATCCACACTTCTTGTTGGTCTTGGATTCTTTTTGTGATTATTTGACTGATCCTGTCAAAGATCAACTCAAATGAAAAAAATATAAACATGGCTGTAATTCCAGGTGGATTGACCAGTAAACTTCAACCATTAGATGTATATATAAACAAATCATTTAAATCAAAGGTAAGGTTAGATATTTTTGTATTATTTATTTGATGTATTAACTTACATATTTATTTATTATAGTAATTGGATGGCAGAAGAAACAAAAAATTGATGCCTTCTGGCCACATACAATGTCCAAGTTACAGTATTGTTGCTGAATGGGTAAAAATTGAATGGGACCAAGTTGATACTTATCTTATTAAGTGCTCATTCAAATGTTGTGATATCTCTAATGCCCATGATGGAACTGAAAATAATTGTATTTTTGATTATGATTGGGTTGAACAACCTCAAAGGTTTGATCAAAAATCCTATAATTAAAAATGAAGATGATAATTCAGGAAATGATTTGGAAAACGATTTGGAAAATGAAGATATTAATTCAGGTATCAATTTAACTCAAGGTAATTTGGATGACTTTGTTGAAACAATTGAAGGTAATAATACAATATCACAAAGTCATCCAATTGATAGTTTGAAGATGAGTATTATGATATCGAGAAACAGTAGATTTTACAAATGTATGGAATTAAACTTGGGTATATTAAAATAATATACCCGGGTATATTGTTAGGAGGATACAAAGTTAAAATTTATAATGTACCCGGATATAATACATTTTACCAATATTAATACCTATGAATTAGACCCGGTACAATTCATGGGGGGTCTGATGTTATTGGGGGGGGTATTCTAAACGGCAATTTACGGTAGATTGATCTTTATTTTTTAAAATGGAGTAGAAATAGCCACATTTCGCATTACAAACGTATTTGTATTCAAGAGATGATATGTTTGAAATGAAAATATAGTTATCAAATATTAAGTGCAAATATAAATTTTATCTTCTTATACATGTGATAGTTTAAGATCTGCGTTTTCCTTAAAGTTAAAATATTGATTTATACTATATGATAAAAATGGAATGATAATATGAAACAAAAATGGTAATTATTCAATGATTTATTCATTTATTTCCTTCATATAAACTATGCGTGCAAACAATATACATGTACATTATATGAATTAAAAAAAACCACTTTTGGTTCATTGTAAATCAGCTAAAGATAACGATAACGATAATATCTAAATCTGGGTTTTTTCTTAATTTCGTGTGATATACTAATACCGAAATCTGTTTATTATCACAAAGAAATTAAATATAAATTTATCTTTCATTTGAACGCTTGTAGAACCTGAATATTTGGTATATTTAAATCAATCTGAAGTCATTTTTGATCGAATAAATTATGAATACAATCACATTCATAGAAGCACTCAAACTCTATGACTATATAGAAGGTGTGACTGTATAGAATGTACCTCTATAATAAAATTGGCATGAATGTGCTTTTATAGAGGTATTGTCCGAATAATGAACGGTGGTGAATTTTGTATTTCATGCATTTGAAAACCCAGCTACAAATGAATCTGCATTCTGTAATTTAAAAATAAATTTATTTAAAATCATTCAAAAGGATGTTGAATGAATGTATTCGTTTTTATGATCTTTGAAATTTATATGTTAGGAACGCTTTCTGCAATTTTATCTCCGTCATTCTAATTCAAGACTCTCTTTAAATTTCTTTATCTGATTAAGGATATTTTAAAGCGCTGTAATACAGAAGATGCAAAGTATTCGGCTCCCAATCATCTTCATTGTTAGAGAGGATCTATGTGATAAAGTATTCAAGTTCCTCAACAGTTAGTCTGTTTTCTGGAATAGGATCCCCACATTTTTCAAGAATAAATTTACATCATTCGAGAATATTATTTGCTATCGTACTCCTTTATGCAAGATATGCCCATGACTCTGTTCACTATTAAGAATTCATTCGTAGTTGTATTGCATAATAAGATAAACACTATAGCATTTAAGAGCAGCCTGAATCTATTTTTGAAAACATGATTTTATTCACTTTAGAGATGTTCATTTACCTCGTTTATAAACTCCGGAGTAATTTGCGTAATAATTTTAACACGACTTCACGTTCTCTACTCAATCATCCAATGGTCCATCCAACCAGATTGCTTTATAAATTTCCCACGATATTCTACGTCCAATTTTGTTGCATTCTTCTTAGAATGTCGATATTTTTATCCGCCGTCGCTAGACAATTCATCGTATTGTTAAACACACATCACTCTGCCAACATCTACCATAATCATCTCTGAGTTCACTTTATAAAATGCATTATATGAACATGAAATGATAGCAAACAAACTATATAATCGATGTGTGTCAAAAAACTTCTATTTACTTGTTTATATCATTTATTGTGTGCGTGACTTATGAAGGTAATTTTATATTAAAAAAATTTTTTGGATTACAAAAATAGTGTAATGGTGATAGCACCAATATATATATATATATATATATATGTGATTATACAGAGGTTTTTATATAAGAAAAAAACTAGGAACAAAAATATCTATGGTTAAATAGAGGGTGTGACTATATAGAGGGTGACTGTATAAAGGTATGACTGTAGATGTTATTCATCTATTTTTTTTGGTTCGTTGGATTTGCATGTAAGGTAAGGAGAATCAATGATTAACGATTAGTAATGTAACGTGTAAGTGGTGCGTTTGCGATTTCACTAAAGATACACGATTTGAAGATCCGCTTGTCATGAAAATCAGTACAGCACATCGGATATTTTGGGGTTTTACGAATTGTTTATTGGCATTTTCCCTGATTGTTCATTATCGATAGTAAAAGTGGTGACTTGAATATATTTTTAGTTGAGATGCTTTATTAATAAAAAACGAACATGTTTTTACTATACAATTTTCTATTATTTTTATGGTTCGTTATGCAATTTTCTACTTTTTAGTTATTTTTAATACTTTAAAATTATCAATGAAATGAAATAAAAATTAATTATAACATATTTACAAATACATTGAAAATCTAATATAATATGAATATGAAGAAAAACTAAATTAATTTTTTTTTTTTTACTACTTTTGAATGGGAAGTTGGGGTTTATCGTTTAGAACGGGAAGAGAATCATATATCTTTAAATAACCCGTTATCACTCAGTATTCTTTTTCTCCCGATGAAATAATGCGTTAATAAATCCGCACAAGCATCCAGAGTCGGTAATTTCGTCGTCTTGTGTATAAGTTTCTGAGCGTATCTCTAAGCGTTTACGCCGTGTCATGTAGCTTATTGTTCTTTTGAATGATGGTACTTTGGTGGTTTTTGGCGGGAAATTTTCATCCTTTTTGTTTGCTTGCGTGTAGTCAGCTGTTGTTTTTCTCATAGGAACAACTGTTGAGCTGGTGTTATTCACTTTTTCAGTGCGCATTTTTTTTTACGTGTATTATTATGTGTATGTTTGTGAGGGAGGCTTAAATAATATTATCTATATATTAAAGTTGAAAGTGTCTTTATATGAATAAGAATGAGATTTTAAAGTTGCAAAAAAAACTTTGCACCTCCTATTTATACTTCTTCAGAGAAACACAGCCACTAATACACTATGAATGTTTCCATATACATATCAAATTTTCATTTTTAACCATAACATGTCCCCGCTTCCAACTTCGACGGAGAATAATGTAGTGTAACTGTTCGTCAATTCAAAGTTTACTAACGATAAAATATGGACAGGGGACACGAAACACATACATACACCGATACATATGCTGTGTCGACAAATAAACGAATTTATCTTACGCCTTAAGAATCTGATTATTACACCATAATGATAATAAAAGTGTATGAATGATTTTTGAATTACTGGTTTAGTCTTTTGTGCATCACCTTATTAGGTCATTTTATTTTGGACAATAACATATCGTTTCACCATTATTTGTATTTCATTTCTTTTCTTTTTATAGAATAAATGCCGATGGTCGAACTTTTGGACCCTTAAATTGAACGTATGACGATATTTGTGATTTTAGTTATTCTTTTAAGAATGAAATAATGAAATTTCATTTCATCTCGGTTATAATGTAAGATCATCAACAGAAATTCATGCACTTCGGAAAGGTAGATTCCAGAAACTTATAATAATAAAAAACCTATCTATGTACATATGTATTTTATAAACTTTATGCTATTCCTCTCCCCCCCCCCCAAATAATTAAAAATCTGTGATGATGTTCAAAACATTTAGTTGTTGCCAAGTTTCATGTAGGCACGATAATTAATTAAACTTGGTTTTGAGTTTTCGGTAATGGTTACACATGTTTAAATTAAATGCGGATCAGCTGATTTGTGAGAGTCGATACATATTTGTTTTGTTGCAAAATCATCCTATGCTCTGAAACATAGGTTTTTTTTAGCACCCGTATGATTAGGAAATTTTTCTATGATAAACAATGTTAAAACATATGTCAGATACGTTGTATGGGTCCTCGTGGCAATAAAAACGATTAGTCACATTCTCCATCATTTGCTCTAACGCCCAAAGCTTAGAAAGTTGAAGGTGGCGTTTATGAAGAAGTCTGATTCAACCTTGACATTGATCCTCCTTTTTCATCGGCGTAAAATCCTTGACATGACCCATGTTTGCGGTAAACTCGGCATTAAAATTCCTTGTTTCCTCCCCTATAACGCGTTTTCCGACAAAATTGACTGTATTAGGAAACATTATTATTGTGCCTATTATTAGACAGTTTGTTTGGGGAATATTCAAAAGATTTATTTCTAAAAATTATTTATTCTATTTATTCTACATATAAAAAATCACATGGCTTTTTGAAAGTCTTTTTTCTTATCATCACAAAAAAAAAGGATATAAATGCTGGACATACATAATTATTTTAATCTATTAGTAATCTTAATTGCTCTTATGCTTTTTTTTAACTTTATTATATACATAAAAATACAAGTTTTTATATTATTTCACGCCAAAAATCTTTTCTTGATCAAATTAAAACTTAAAATTCATTTTACGCATCCTTGCTCAGCAAAAAAGATATACGTTCTTATCCATTTTTGTGCTAGTTATTGAAATTTGTGTCATCATGTAATGTGAAATCGCGCATATATTATGTATGAGTGAATGAATGAACTTATGTACTCTCTAAGAGAAGTGTGTACAGATTCGATGAGAGTGACGATAAGCCATTTATCGTGAAAAAAGAAAAATTTCAGCTTATAAACAAAAATATTTACCATCTCACGTAGTATCGTCCTTATCCCCAACGAACCCACCCAACAAACCCATCCTCGACCTTTTCCCGCACGATTCTACTGATAAATTTTCTTGCTTCCTCTACCGATTTATGATTCTGAATCTGTACAGCGCGTTCTTTCTGTCCCCCATTTTTGTCGAAATTTCCATATCGAATACGCGTGTTCACTCCCTCAATTGTGAAATCCCAAAACCTTGTGTCAGTTAATAAATGGCCAGATCCTGAATTTAATTCTGTGTTAATGCTATTTAGTCGTGCAAGTTTCTGTGAATGAGCTGAACGATATCCCGTAAAGTAAATTATTGTTGATGAAGCAACTGAAGAAGACAATGAAGAGGAAGATGATGTTGATGAAGCGCGAGATATGCAAGATTCCATTCTGTTTTCGTTATTGCTAGAATTCTGGCCCGAGCTACTGTTTAGTTCAGAAGCAATATTATGCCTCGACCCACGTGTATCGTCGTGCGAATAGTTTTCGACAAAGATGTTGGACAGCATTTTATCTTTTTTTTTTTTTATCTCTTGTTTTTTCTTGGTGGTCTCGTGAAAAGTGATATCCTGATAATAGAAAATAAAAATTCCCAATAATGCGCGTTCTCGATTTGATTGTGTTGTGCTTGTGTGTGATTTCGAAGATATTTAATATTCAATAAAAAATCCGAGAAAAATTCAAGAGAATTAAAGGAAAAAATCTATTGCATTTATTATCATTATCGCTATTGATCATTTATACATAAATAATTGTCATCATCACGATTTGTTTTTTCTGCCCCAAACTTTCCTGCGCTGTTTCTTTCGTCGTGTGTTTGTTGTTGATGAGCATTCCTTTTTGAATGGTTACAATATAAAAAATGCAATATAAAATAGTAATCTAATGTTTATCTGTCATATCCGTTTTATCGATAATCACCAATCAACCTATCAAAGCAAACCAGTTTGATAGTATGAGAGAGATTTGGTGATGGCGTGTAACGTTCTTTTCTATAACACAACTACCGGTATTAGTAATGATTGACCGTTATTTACATAAATATGAAGTCATTTGTTGAACAAACCGAAAGATAGACAAGCAGTTTGGTCAGTCTTTGCTTTCTGGTCTTATGATCGATATAAAAATAGAGAACAGATGAATACATCTACAAGAAAATAACGATAAATGGAAGAATTAACAGGAAAATGGGATGAACACACGAGGAACGACCAATTGTTTATTTATATGCTCCATGTATCGGCCCGCAAATCCACTCGATTATCTTGCATTCTTCATTATAAAAATGCTTCCGAAGAGGTGTGACTTGCGTAACGTCGCGTAAAATGGCAAACCCTTCGATCACAAGATATCTCTGTTATGTTATTATTATTGTTTTGAATAGGGGTGTGAAGAAACATTTTTTAGTGCAATCGATTTCTGTTTTCTTTCAAATTTGATTTTTGTTGGCGAATGGTTCCTTTTTATTGATTTCGATGCAATTACTGATGCGGATGATAGTCACCACTATTTATCGTCAAAGGAGTTTGACAAAGGGGTGGGAATAGGAAAATAATTCAATTAGAGAGCCGGAATATCGTTGCAATTTGTCCCGTGTGACCCCACATTATTCCAACGTCTAGCGCGCTAGACTATAAAAAGATAACCAGTACATATATGGCTAGATGATGATATCATATAAAGTGAATCAACGAAAGCACGTCACCATATTGCACAATAGAAATGCATTTTGAATTTAAAAGCAATAACTCCCTTTTATTTTGATATGAAAGAAAAATTTCATCAATATTACAAATATTACAAATATTTTGTACTTTCATACATAGCACAAGATACACTAAATTCAAAATTTCAATACACGGAGATTTCACAATTGAAAAGTTGATAATGTCAATTCACGACCGCGAACAGAACATTAAAGTTAAATCAATAAACTTAGCAAGCTCAAGTGCTAGCGACGACGAAACAATAGCCGATATGCATTCACTTTCAAGCCAATCATCTTCTCCAAAAGAAAAGGACAGTCATAAAGAACAAAATGGAGACAATTACGCCAAATCATGTCATTTTAAAAGTACATTGCAACAAGATATGAACAAAAACAACAACAACAACAACAACAACAATAGTAATAATTATTTGCAAATAAGTCATAGTAGTGATAATATCGAGGCTAATACAAAATCAATTAAAACCTTTAGTGATCAAAGACCACCACGTCGTCAAAGTTTCTTCAGACGAAGACAACAGTTTCGAAGTCAAAGTTTCTTCAAAAAAAGTTTCTCAGAGTTTCGCAACAAGAGAACCGAAACATACAATGAAGATGACGAGGTTCCTATTGGTAAGTATGAAACAAAGATATGCTTGCAAGGAAATTGAATGAATGTATGAATAAATCAATGTTTCATTCCTCGTAATTTAGGTTGTTTTGAGTTTATTTCTCTTCAATGGTCAAACCTTCGAGGAAAAAAACGACCGAGTGACAATGACACATACTATGAACACCCACCAGTCGGAAGGATGGGAACCGGATCTTTGGCCCCGGGACATACGAAAAAATCGACACTCTGATTCAACATCAGTTCCTTCTGCTACTAGTGGTGCAATGATGATGATGATGCAAAGAAATCAAAATGGAGATTTTGTGTGCTTGAAATACACATAGTTGGAGTAACCTTATGTAATTATGATCGTTGATAATTGTATTATACGATAAACATAAAAATTAGATTTTCTTTTTTTAGTTTAGTCTTTTCTTGATCAATCATAACTACCATCGAAATATCATATATAGATCGAAAATACCAGAAATTCAATTATTGGTTTTTTGTAGTATTATTGAATAAAGAACTCAAAATATTTATGTACACGTTTTATGTGTCATACATGCATAAAATCAACGACCAAGTAAATTTTTCAATCGGATCGTGTTTATAACGATAGAAGAAAAAGATCTTATTGCTTATCCGAATGAAGAAAAGTGAGATGTTGCTGCTGCATTGTGCTACTCAATCGATTTCGAGACTAGCGGGAATTCAATAATGACAGTATATGCTAGACTTAATATGGTCTTCTGGAAGATCATAAAAGCCACTCGAGAGATTATTATTGTTGATTTGATGATATCAATTATTATTGTTGTTTTGATGATATCAATTATTCTAGTTTTTTCAAGAAAAAGTATTGATTCATTATCGTCATGAGCCTTATTGTATCCAATGCCGAGAGTTTTATATTTCATCAGATCAAAAACAAATGCAGAAACCAAGGAATCAGTAATTGAGCGTTTTACGTCAGTTATCGCATGAACCACCCCTTCATGGTAGTCCCTCTTTTTTTTAATTAATTATTTAATTAATTAATTAATTAAATTTTTGATGATTCCCGTATGCATAAATTAAAGTTACCTGGTTCACCTGGCTTTTTTTAGTAAAATCATTTCTGGAACTAAGACACCGATAATAACGCTGGGTTTATTTCATATAATTCGCTATTCATTGTTTTTAAAAATACATGTATAATTTTTTTAATATCGCATCATATAAAAAATTTCTATGACGCTAATAAACATATTCAAATATAAATTTACGCCACGTCACTCAAAAATCTCCTTTTTTAGTCAAAAACAATAATTAACCCCTAAATGTGCACCGCGAGCGTCCAATTAAATTATCATGTATGATCGTTTTGATGTCATTACGACGATAATAACAAGCAACGTTACTTCGTTGTGTCATCAAAATTCTATATCGAGCCAATCTAGCGTTTACCACTACCCGTGAAATTTCTTTTTATTTTCCATTTTTTGATATATTTATTTTTGAATAATAGTGAATATGACCGTAACGGAATATCCTTCCTTGTAGGAGGTGTTTTAATTATTCATTAAAATATTTCTATATTTTACTATTATATTAGGAGAATCCTGTCGGATTTTTTTATGACGCAAGAGTCGATAATCTCATTCTATTCTATATTTAAATGATATAGTAAGCCCATGTGCTGATTGGATCTACCACTTACCCCGAAAATATAAAGTTTGGCGAGCAGAAAAGTTCTATAAATATAAGGGACAACAATCGTTTCTTTTTCAATTCACAACACTCAAAAATTCAAAGTTTCAAAGTTTAATAGTTTCGTGAAGTGAGACTCTATTAAAAGCAAACAGAAACAAATTCAATAGCAAACAACAAACTAAAGCAGATCAATTAACTTCAATATTTAATACATTCAACCAAGAAACAGCGAAAATGAGCTCAGGAATCAACACCACGCAAATTTCCAATCAACAAGAACAAAAATATAACACAACCCCACACACACCAACATCAACGTCAAGACCATCGCCAATTCTTCGACTAACTTCGAATAATGTGGTACCAATAACAACAACGTCACCGTCAAATCGACCACCGCACCAACCACAAAAAAGACATAAAAGTTTTATGCAACAACGAATGTCTGATATAATCAGTCGAAGATCGGAGACGTATGGAAAACCGGATGAATTTGCGGACGTGGGTTGTCGCGCTATTTTACGAATTATCTTTTGTCGAGTGAGAAGAAGTTATTAAACTAAAAAATTTACTTTTATCTATTATCATTATTTTTATTCATTTGCTTGCATACATTATATCGGACAATTTTTTTTTTCTTTTAGCATTTATTTATATCATTTGTATTTATCATTAACCATTAAGATGAACATTCAACCAAAAAAAAATCATAAAAAGCATTGCATAATTAAAAATACATTTCTTTATTTTCTTATAATCATTTTATTCATCATTTATTCATTATTCAATGCTCACTTCACAAGTTTAAATTCTCAAAAATTATGCTTATCATCTAAACAATTTAAGCTAACCTCTTTCGTTTCATAATTTAACTTAAACACACACATAAAATTTAAGAAAACCATAATTTAACGTAAACAATCGATTGTATATGCACACAGAAAATGTAAAGTATATCACTAACTTAAATCCTACCATTTTACCCATGTATAATAGCCCATAGCATTTTATTAAAAATAAAATTTTGACATTCAATTGAGATAATTATTTACTATAAAGAAATGTTCATGCTTTTTTTGGCCCGTTCTTTATGTACAATGTACTATATGACCCGATACACCACACTCGTTGCTTTAATACACGTGTTGATTGTGAAATTGTTTCGCGAGATTAATTGGTCTATGAGGAATTTGGGATGCCTCATAATAAATTACGAGGAATAATAATAAAATCTCATTGAAGCATCAATATTCGTAACACGTACATAACAAATTTTTGTTTCGCATTCCATGCTAAGAAAGCATTAGTTTCGGGTAAAATACCAAGAATAGTATAAAGCATGATGAACAGTGTGTGATTTGTAAGAGTGAATTGTTTCGTTTGCCGAATCCCATCCCAACTAGACTGCCTTATTTTCCTAATGAAACGAATCCGATTGGTTGATTTTCCGGATCAATCTCGGGTAACGAACGCCACCTTTAAAAGCACACCCACAAAATTTTAAATTGCGAGAGTATTCACAAAAGTAGCTGTAGAAATGTTTTTAATAAAAAATAAGGCGCGTCGAAAACCTTATTGATCAAAACAGTTTTCAGCTGACAAATATGAATACAACAATAACAAAATTACCAAAAAGTTATAGCGATACACAATCAATCATTATATTCGTTGTTTCAACAGTCGGGGTGGTTTGTAGTCTCATTGGAAGTTACTACGTTCTGTATCGAACTTACCTGAAGTGGAGAAAATGTTTACAAAAATCCTTAACTCTTCCAATGAATTATCGTCTTCCTTTTTACACAGCACTTACTGGTGAGCTTTTTTTTTACTTGTGTGTTCCAGCATTCGCTATTACAGTTATTAATGTTACCTTTTACCTTTTTCTTATATATATATATATAAAGACATTTTTATATCCTCATTGCATATCACAAATTTCGTACGTATTCACAGGCCGAAAAATATGATAATATAATTTTTTAGATTTTACTGATGTCAAAAAATGTTTATAGTGGTATTTGATGGTGCAAAAGAGAATGTTCAGAAATCCTGCGTGCCAGATTATGGCTATTGTTCAAGACATCGGTTACGGATATAGCAATTTTCTTTACATGATAATATCAATAGCAACGTATCTTGAAGGTATTTAGGGAAAAGAACGTCATGAACTCTTGCACAAAGTACAAAATTAAAAAAAATTCGTTTTTGCTTTTAATCAAGTCGCCCGTAGAATACATGTGAATTTTGGTCGATATGATTATAGACTTTTTCTGATGATGACTGTGTTAACATTCCTAAGTGTTTTTCCAAAAGTCATGCTCACGACTTATGGACCACATCTCTATTGGTATGCATCTTTTTTAATCCTTTCAATCTTCTGTTTCACACATAATAATCTTTAATTTTAATATTGAACATTTGTAAAAGGTGTGCAGAAAAAAATTCTTTAACAAATTTCCTGTCAATCATGATCACAGTTGGCATCCCAATATTGACCACAATAATTTGTTTCATTCGTATTCGTATCTCCTTAGCAAAAAGGCGCTTTATTCGTCTTAACAATGCTGATTTAGTAGGAGATCGCACGGTGAAAACGGAAGAAGAGATTATAATTGGAAAAGTTGCAAGATATGTTTTGGTTTTTGTGCTTCAATATGTATGTATCGGTATGCATATGTTGTCTTCCTATTGCATTCTAACATGAATATAACGAGTTTCTATTCTAAAACAAGATTCCGATGCTTGTATTTGCTATTTTGGTATTTATTCGTAGAAGTCATCAAACTCAAACATGGAGCTATGTCTTACTAATATTTGGTAGGAAATCAAGAAACTTTTTATTATATTTCGTTTCTAAATCTTTAATTAGTCTTATCCAAAAAAAAAACAGGATTTAGTTGTGGCGGAATTGGCAATGCCATAAATTTTATTCTGAGCGAACGACTAAAAACAACCGAAGTGAAAATAACAGATCCTGATTTTTCATTAGAGATCTTATCCATCAAAACATCACCGCCACCTGATATTAGCAGTCCCGCTCTAATTCGGCTCAAACATGAATCCATCCTGGAAATCGATCAAGATATAGCAGGATTTCCTACAAACTTACGATGACAAGTCACTCTTTGAAATTGACATTTATAAACAAAATGCTTTTTAAATACGAACATAGAATCAAAATTGGGGAGGGGATTATAACGTTATTTAATTATTTCACTATACGAGCTTAGAAAAAGTAGCTGTGCTACTGGCTTTACTATGGTTTTAAACTTATCATTGGCGTGTCGGTAATTGTGTGAGTTCAATATAATAAAATACAATTGATCGTAACCAAATGCTTGAAGTTTTTTCCCTTTGTTCCATTCAAACTATAAAATATGGGGAAGTGTGTGATTTTACTATTGTCGTCGATAACGAGCATGTTCTTGTATACGAAAACACATTATTCGTATTAACAATGAAATTTTGAAGTTCCAATGCATACAACCATGACTTTATATAAGTCATTATCGTTGTCGTTGCGCTAGCTAACTATTTACCGCCACAATTACAAGGATGTTATGAACAGCATTAACCCCATTCCCGCGTCTAATTTATCCTCTTTGATGTTCCAAGAGCTTTTTATTTTAACTCTGCTTAAAATTCAGTGATCTTTGCTTCTAAAGATTTCAGGCATTGATATGAAGAGAATTGTCAATATTTAAAGAATATAAAGTCCTTCTTTAAATATATATAATTATTAATCTGAATTTTTCATTTTTAAAAAACTATTCATTATTATTTTTCATATGAATATCAATTTAAAAAAAATTTTTATTATAATTTCTTTAAAAAAATTTTATAAAAACATAAAATTTATTATATAACAAAATATTATATATAAAATTATTAAATTATTATAAAAGACAATATTAAAATAAAATTAGTTTATTTAACATTAATTTATAATTTATTATATTTTAGCAAAAGTAAAAATATATAATATTTTGCTTGTAATTTATAGTAAATTATTTAAAAATTATGAACAACTTAGTTAATTTTATAAATCATGTTAATATAATATTATTTTCAGAAATTTGATATTAAAATATTAATTGAAGCTTTAAAATTAATTTTGAATAAAAATTATCTAAATTATAATCAATGATAATATGATTAATATTTATAAATAGCTAAAAAAATTAGAATTTTATCTATTTATTAATAGTAAAAAACTAATTAATTTATAATTTTAATAGATTTTTAAATTAATTATTTTTTTATAATTTAACTTAATATTTTAAAATTTTAAAAATTTTATATTAATTCAATTAATTTTTCTTATTAATAATTAAAAAATATTTTTTATAAAATTTATATAAATATTATTTAAATAAAAAACTTATAGTTTGATTTAGAAATTTATTTTTTATTATATATTTATTTTATTTTTAATAATATTTATAATATAAATATATTATAGTTTTACAAAATATTATAATAAATTTTAATTATAAAATATTTAATTTTAATAAATTTATTAATAAATTTTTAATACTTTTTATATTATATAAAAATTTTATATATTTAATTATTCTAAATAAATTTACAATATAATAAATATTTAATAAATTTATTTATAAATTCAAAATTATATTTTAAATATAATAATTTTCATAATTATAAAATTTATAAGCATCTGCTGATGATTCTTTAAGTGATTTATCTACTTAATCCAGTTTTATTATTATTAGTAACTTATGATTATTTAGCTAGAGAAAGAAAATATCAAAGAATTGTAAAAGAAGAAGAAAAAGTAAAAAAGAAAATGAAATTACTCAGCTCTTATTAGAAGTTTCTGAAGAGAATAAGACCAATTTAGAAAAGAAAAAGCAAAAGAAAGAAAGAATTCATCTTCTAATTCTTGTAAAGAAAACTGAAAATTATAATATACTCAAAGACTTAGCATCTCAGAAAGCTAATATTACTATTGTATAGCTTATTAAAACTTTATCTGAATAAAGAATTCAAATATCAAAAGAAATAAGAAAGGAACTACAGAAGAAACTTAAATAAAAATAATATTCATCCAGAAAATCAAAACTATATTAGCTTAATGTGAAGTTAAGGTTAATAAAATATCCATAGATCTAATTGTTAATACTAGAATATTAGGATGTATTATTAGTCATGAATTTCTTAAATGACTTGAAATAAAAATTCAATAAAAATCAAATATCTCTATATTTAATATTAATAGATATTTTAAATAGTTACTAGAAGTAATTAATAACTTTCCTATCACTATTGATAAAATTATAATTTTAGCAGAAGTGAATATTACTGAAGCTTGAATCTATAATTTTATAGTAAGAATAGACTGATTAAATAAGATCAATTCTAAAATCAATTTCAAGAAGAATATAATAATCTTTGATTGAAATGGAGAGAAAGAAAAAGTATCAATCAAATTCATTTATGGATAATAAAATATTTAATCTGAAGATAGTAATAATAACTCTAAAATATCTTCAAATAAAACTACTGATAATGAGTTTGAAATTAAAGATCAAAACTTAGAAGATCATAATTTTTTTTATTAAATATTTGATAAATCCTGAATTCAGATTCATATTTCATCCAGATAATTTAATAATATTATTATCTTTTTGATATGAGTTCTGTTATAAGGGTAAGTATTAAATCTAATATTATAAAAGTACATAATAAAAGTAATCATATACTTAAAGTAATATTTGAGAAAGTTTTTTGAAAGATTTATTAATAAGAATATAAATACTAATATTTATCTAGAGATAGATAATAATAGTATTCTTGTTGTGACTAGTTAGAATATAGTCCAATTCCAAAATATAATTTCAAGACAGATATAATATTCAGTTTATTAACAAGACAAAATAATAGATCTTAATCAAGATCTATTTTATAAGAATAATTTCTTAGAATTCTCTTAAAACTAAAATTTACTTAAATATAAATTAAAAACTAAACTTATAAAACTTATACTAAATTAAATAACTAAATATCTAACTGATTAACTATCTATTAACTGTCTGTCTAAATTTACTAGCTAAGATATATACATTACTTTTATATATTTTAGAGATTATATAAATAATACTTTTGTTATGATACTTATACTAGTTTTACTATAATTTAAATATTATTTTAGCTAGTATTATAATATTAGTTTTATTATGATAGTATTATTAGTTTTGCTATGATAGTTTTGCTAACTTTATTATGATAATTTTACCATAATTATTATATTTGCAAAATCTTCTAAAAATATCTACAAATAATATTTTCTAAAGCTAATATTTAATAAAATATAAGTAATTATTCATTTAATCATATTGTGATATGAAGTAATCAATAATATATAACTAATTATTATTCTACTAAAAGTTCATATCACAACAAGATCCTCTTCATTAGCATTTTACTCCATAAAATTTAAGACTGAGTACTAAGTTTCTACAAGACTTAGCAATTCTTCAAAGTTATTATTAGTCATTCTTTCTAACTTGATTGATAATAACTTTCTTAGGCTTAGAATTACTTGTTCTGAAATATATTAAAATAATTTGCTAGTTTTACTAACAAATTTTCAGTATCAAGAAGTTAAGTTTCTAGTCATTACTTGTAAGAGTTTGTTATATAAAAATAGTTTTTCTCTAGTTGAGTTTGTAGTAATAATAATCTCTATTATTTCTTGATCTGTTCATAATATATTGAAATTGATATTCTTATTTAATAGAATTGCAGTTACTATTTCTATTGTGATATTTATTAAATTAATTCTTGCTCTTGATTTGTGAAGTAATAGTATATTAATAAAAAGTTTGAATAAATAAAAAATAAGTTTTACTAAATAATTAAATAAAAGAGATTATTTATAATAAATAATATTTTACAGATAAGCATAATACAGGATAAATATGATAAATTAAAAGATAACATAATATAATTAATTTGAGTTACAAAAATTCTGGATTAATATATTTTTCAGAAAGATTATATAAAAGAGAAATTTTCCAGACAAATAGAATTATAATATGGACTAATTTTCATATTCAATTTCTATGTTATAATATATAATTCTATAATTTTGATTATATTACTATAAATTTAAAGGTTAGTATAATCTTGTGTTATATCAGATAATTAATTATTCAGCCATATAATTCCCATTGATACTTTCTATATTAATTTGATTTTTGTATTTATTTACTATTTTACTATTAATTTCTCTTTTATTTTTATGATAAAATTATACTTTTTTATTATTTATTTTAATATTATTAATAGTACAATTTTTTTATGAGCTTTACCAACTTAATAAAGATAATAATATCATTTTATTATTATTATTATTCACTTTTTATTTTCCTTTTATCTTGTTAATACATTAAAAAATATTATTTTCTTGAAAAACTAACATTTTTTTTCATCTACCTTATTTATTAAGTTAGAACTATCATTATTATAATATTTGATTATTTGAATATACATTATTTGACTTTAGAGATTATTAATATATTGCTTTCTTTTCTTGAAATTCAAAATTTCAAGAGTCAGATAGTACAAAGGATAATTGTAATATAATATTATTATTTTTCTCATCATATTTATTCCTATTAGTTATCATGATTTATGAAATATTAGTAGTATTCTAATTATATTTATAAATAGCTTCATTACTATTCTCCTTGACTTCTTGAATAAAAGATAAGTTACTTTTATTTTTGTTATATTCTTGATCATCTAACTGATAGTTAGTGAATTAGATAACTTTATATTCCAAATATCAATTAGTTCTATCATCTTCTGGAGTCAAATCATGATTACTAGAGCCAAAGCTATATATTTCATAAAGTGATATCAGACTTTTTAAATATTATGAGAAATGAGGAAGAAACTTTTCTTCTTTCAATTTAATATATTTCCAAAAGAATATAGATAGATATAGTTTCTCATCTATATTCTAATAATATTCAAGATAAGTGGTAGAGTGAGAAATTTCCTATCCTTTCCTTGCATTAAGAGATAAAACTTTTTCTTCTTTTGAAAATTAATTTGTGATGAATGAGTAATCTCTTCTTCATCTTTTTCTGTAAGATTGATAATAAACTTTTTTTCTTTATTATTAATAAAATATAATTTACAGTCTCTATAATTTATTCTTTTTCTGTTTTTATATTAATAATAATGATAATTTTGTAAATTATACTGGTGATCTTAATATTATTATTTTAACTAATCTTCAGTTAGAATGATTTTCTTAACTTCTAGACATTAATAGTATTAATAATTAATATAAGAAGAGTTATCTCAATATTTAGAGTTGCAAATATATAATATTCTAAAGAGTTAATCATGAGTGATATACTTTGGATGATAATTTTTATGATAATATTCTTTTACTGACAAGATGATAAGATTTTAAGTAAACATGTTGATTTATTTAATTTACTATAAAATTGATAGAGTTTTGCTTTTATTTGATTAGTTCTTTATATTAGTAAAAGCTATGACTTATCAGTATCAAAATCTGTTTTACCAGAACTAAAAGCATTTAATTTTCTATAATAATTCTAGGTTCTAGTCTATTATCTTCAAGATAAAGTTTCAAATAATTACTATTATATAGATTTTTTAAGAATTTTATTATCTAATATTCTTAATTTATAGGTATCTTTATCAAAAACTTGATAAATATAATATGATTCTTTCTATTTCTGAGTAAATTTTTCATGATGTTAATATTGAGTTTCTATTTTCTTTATTAAGATTTTATCTTTAATAAAGAAAGATTGATAATTTTTATCTTATTGATAAGTTTCTTTTTATTTTTGTTGAGATTTTTGTATATTTTATTAAGTGATAGACCTATCTAACTCCAATCTATCTATAATAATGCAAGTTTTTTTAATCAATTTATTTGAAGTAATATCTTCTTTATTATTAATTGATATTAATTTAAGATTTAGTAATATAATAGCTTGTTTACTATAGATAAAATAGAAAGATATGAACTTTATTGAGCTTTATCTTATTATTCTATAAGTAAAAAGTATTAAAGGTATAAATATATTTCATTCTTTTTCATGTAGTTATACTAACTTTTTAATAGTATCACATAATATTCTATTTAATCTCTCTATAAGTCTATTAGTTTAAGAATGATATGGTATTAATAAATGATATTTAATCTGATATTTTTTAAATAATTCTTTTATCAATTTATTAACAAATATTATTCCTTTATCTGATATTATTTCTTTTAGAAAATCATGTCTATAGAAGATATTCTTATATAAAAATAGTACTATTACTTCTGCTGAACTATTTAAAATTGGTCTTGCTTTTATTTATTTAGTATAATAATCTATGATAACTACTATATATTTATAATTATCTTTAATTAACATGAGTGGTCTAATTAGATCTATTCTTATCTTTTCAAAAGATTTTTTTACTTTCTATAGGATATAATGCATTATTTCTTCTAGTTTTTCTATTTACATTAATATATATCACATATTATTATATAATTTTTAATATCAAAATATATCTTAAACTAATAATAATTTTGAACAATTCTATGGTAAGTTATTTCAATACTAAAATATCTAGTATATATTATTATATAATTATTAAATAATATTTTTTTTATTTTATTAACTTTAATTACTTTCAAAGGTTATTCTTGTTCTTTTTTATTATATTTATATAAGATTTCTTTCTTTACTAAGTATAGTTTTGCTTTATTTTTGAATTTTTATTAATCTTTTTCTGATATTTCTTCTGATATAACTTAGAGTATTTAAATAAGTGATAAGTTACAAATATTTAAGTAATTCTATTATATTCAAGTTAGATAATCAGATAAGAGTATATTAAGTAGTTATTGAGTGATTTTTATTAATATATTTTTTGTTTCTTTGAATCTAAGTTAGTTTTGATTGGAAGTATTTGGATAAGAGATTTATATTAGAATAAATTTGATCTTTATAATATTTAATTTTGAAGTTGTAATTTTCTAGAATTAAAATTCAATATGCAAGTCTTTCAGAAATTTTTGATTTATTAAATAAACTCTTCAAAACATTATGATCAGTTATTAGAGTAAAAAAAATATTAGAATATAAGTATAGTCTGAATAGTTGTATTACCCAAACTATTGCTAAATATTCTAATTCAGTTATATAATAATTTTTCTTAGTATTATTTATTCTTTTATTAGCATAAGTAATTACATACTCATTGCCTTTTTCATTTTTTTGTATCAAAACTGCTCTTAATTTAAGACTAAAAGTATTAATATATAGTATGAAAGATTTCTTAAAATCTGGATAGATTAATATAGATACAGTAATTAAACTATTTTTCAGTTCTTCAAATACTTCTTAATATTTAATAGACCATTTAAAAGATTGATCTTTTCTCATTAATTGATTTAAAGATGGTGCTATCTTTGCAAAATTTCTTATAAAGCATCTATAATATAAGGCTAAATCAAGAAATTCTTTCAAAATAGTTAAACTTATTAGTTTAGAAAACTATTCTATAGCTAAGATTTTAACTGAATCAGATTTCAAATCATCTTTACTAATAATATATTCTAGAAAGATAAGTGTGATTTTACCAAATTAATATTTACTTGGCTAAAATTTTAGATCACTTTCTCTAAGCTTGTTAAATACTTGTTTCAGATATATAAAATATTTTTTAAAAGTATTTAAGAAGATATTAGTATCAGCAAGATAAATAACTATAAACTTTTCAAGATAAGATTTAAATATTTTATTTATTAAGTATTAAAAAGTAACTAGTATATTATTTAATCTAAAAGATATGATATTGAATTCATATAGATTATTAATAATAATAAAAGCTGTTTTCTTTCTATCTTCTGATTTTACTTTTACTTGTCAATATCCAGAGGCTAGATCAAGTGTTAAGAAGTAATTTACTTTGCTAAATGTGTCAAAAAAGTTATTAATTCTAGGTAAAGAAAATTAATCTCTTTTTATAACTTTATTTAATTGGTGATAATCTATATAAAATCTGTATTTGTCATTCTTTTTCTTAATTATTACTATAGGTACAGATCATAGACTATCTGATGATAAAATAATATTTTATTGAAGTATTCTTTCTATTTTTTCTTTTATAAATTCTTTTTCAATAGGTGAGCATTTATAATATAGTTTCAAAGCTATTAATTCTTTAGTTTCTATATTAATCTCATGTTGAATGATTATAGTTTTTCTGAATTTTTCATCAAAAAGATCTTGGTATTCTTCTAGTAATTCTTCTAACTATTGTCTTTGTTCTGATATTAGATTATTCTTATTAGAACTTTTTTATTTTGCTTAATAAAGCAATTTTGATATTAGTTTTATCAGTTTAAAATACCAGTCATTTTTATTACATTTATAACATTTAGTTGATAAGTGATTATTAATATGAGAGTATTTATCTAAACTAATAACTTTATTTCTTTTTAATTCTTCAAATATTAAGTAAAAGAATTTTTCTTTATCTAGTTGAGTATAATATTCTTTTACTTGTAAGTTTAGTATTTTTATTTGATCATCTAGACTTTCTTGAATATTAAGAAGTGGTTGATCAATATTATTATCTTTTTCATATTTATCTTTACTTTCCTTTTCTATTACAGATTTTTTTTCTTTAAATTTACTGATTGAGTCAAAACCTTGTTGATTTCTTTCTGAATTTTCAAGTTCTTCATAAGTTAATACTGAATAAATTTTTGAGATCTTTACTAGTAGTAAGAATATTACTTGTGCTATTTTCTCATCAAATTGTATAGTATATAACTGACTAGAATTATTATGAATTAATATTTTTATATTTTTTATATATTTAACATCTATATTACTAGCTTTTACTTCTATTTCTTTGTAAACTAAAGAAGATCTAGAAATAAGTTAACAAAATATTTCTTCTGGTACTTTTATTATAATATATAATTCTATTATTATAGTTTCTTATGATGAAATGACAAGTTCTTTTGATTTTAGATATCTTAGATCAAAGCCAGTATCTATTTTATGAACATATTTTGATATTTTTTCTTTGTCATTATTGTTAAAGACTTTAAATTCTACTTTTTCATTAATATTATATAAATTATTTTCTTCTTCAATTTTATAATACTTTTCTAAATATGTAATAGGTATTTTAATTTATTTTTTTTGATTTTCAAATTGTAATAGATCTTTGATTCAGCTTATAATTATCTTATAAATATAAGTCTAATTATTTCCTAAAATAAGATCATAATTACCATTCACAGTTACTAATACTTTAATCTTGATTGATTCAGTTTCTAAAGTAATTGACTTATCAATTACTTCTCCAAGCACTTTTTTTTACTATTAATATCAATTAGATTTACTATACTAAATTTTTCAAAAATTATTGAGTGACTATATTATTTACAGCACTACTGTCAATTATTATTTTGCAAGGTTGATTATTGATAAGCCTATTTATATGCATAATATCTACAGATATTTATTGATTTTATTAATTTTCTTTCTCATTTTTATTAATAATTTCTAGAGCTGATTATTATTAAATAAAGACTTTTTAGTTGTGAATATACTCTTACCTTTTAAAGATATATTTAAGAATTTAAATACTCTTCAGTATTTAAGTAAGTATTTTATTTGTTATTATTATTATTATTATTATTTCTTCTATTATTATTATTATAATTATTATTATTCTGACTATCTTAATTCTTTTTTAGACTAATTTATCTACTAGCAATATGACCAGTATCTTCACAGTTATAATAGGTAATATTATTTCTTGAGTTATTATTATTAAAGTTATTATTATTAAAATTATTATTAAAATTATTATTATTATTATTATTATAGTTATTATTTCTTCTACTTCTGTATTCATTTATGATATGACTAAATCTTCTACAATTATTACATCTAATAAGATTATTTCTATTATTAAAGTGACTATTAGATTGAGTAACAGTTATCAATTTTTCTAACTTTGAAGTGATACTTTCAATTTACTTTGCTAACAATTTAATTCCAGTATCTATAAATGTGTAACAATTTTGATTGGGTTATCTTCCTTTAGATCTCTTTTAGTTTAGATCTTCATTTTGCGCTATCTGTATAACA
>CAJVPS010000253.1:0-29482 GCA_910591765.1 Ambispora leptoticha | reverse complement strand
AAAGTGTTCAGCAAGTAAATCTGAATATATGCTAGTCATTACTACTTCAATTTTATTTTCTTTTAATACTTGAAGTGATGTGGTAGGTTCTTTTTTTCTATTTTTTTTATAAAGTACTCCATTAATTATTAAAAAGTATTTTGATTATTAATAAATTTTCCTTTATTATTTTTTAGTATATCCTATAGGATAACTTTTATTTTTTAGATATTTTATTAAATTATAATATGTTATTAAATTTATTATGTTGAATCAATCAGATTTTGATAAGTTATTTAATTAGTCATCTAGTAAAAATTATTCCAGTTAGTTAATTAATTAAGTAAGTTTGATATTCTACTTCTGCGAATATATTCTTGAAAGTATATTCACATTTTGATTGATCTTTCCAGTTTTATAGGTGATAATAAAATTATATTCCATCATAGTTATTATCTATCTTGAAATTTGTAATTCAGGATTAACTTGTTTAGTAAATAGTCATTAAAGTACATTATGATCAGTAATAATTTCAAAAAGAGATCCAAAAAGATAATGTCAAAATTATTTAATAGCTCAGATTACAGTCAGAGCTTCTTTTTTAGTGATACTATAATTCTTTTCTACTGGTTTGAGTGAGATACTTGCATAAGCTACTACTCATTCTCTTCCTTTATTATCTTTTTGAGATAATATTGCACCAAGTTCAGAGTCAGAGATGTCAATATAAAGATAGAATTTCTTAGTAAAATCAGGATAGATTAAGATTAGAACAGAGATAAGTCTAGTCTTTCTTTCAAAGTCTGAAATACATTCTCTTGATCTACAATCTAAACAAAAATGATATCATTCTTTAAAAGTTTAAATAGTGATGCTACTATCTATAAGAATCCTTTAATAAATTTTCTGTAATATCTAGCTAGTTCTAAGAATGATCTAAACTTTTTGATATTTGTTGAAGTAGGAAATTCTTGAATTTGTTGAATTGTTAAGGGATCTGGTGAAATTTTATCTTGAGTAATAATATGTTCTAGAAAGGGTAAGTTATCTTGAATAAAGTTACACTTTTCCAAGTTAAGTTTTAATTCAGCTTCTCTGATTTATTAAAAAACTTTTTGTAAATATTCCAGATGTTCTTTCCAAGTTTTTGAATATATATTTATATTATCAATATAGATCATGCTAAATTTTCAATTATAATCTCCAAGTATACTATCTATAGCTCATTGAAAAGTTGCTGATGCATTATAAAGTTCAAAAGACATAACTTTGAATTTGTATAATCCTTCTCTTAAAATAAAGACTATCTTTTCAATATTAGATAATTCCATTTCAATTTGCTAGTAATCAGATATAAGATTTATAGATAAAAATCATTTTGCATCTTTAAGATTATCTATCATTTTATTAATTCATGATAAGAGATAGATAACTTTCTTGATGAGAATATTGAGTTTCTGTAATCAACACAAAATCATTTCTTGCCATTTTTCTTTGTTACTATTACAATAGGTAAGATCCAGTGACTATTAGATTTTTGGATGATATTTGCATCTAACATTTGTTGGATTTTATCATGAATAAACTCTTGATTAGATAGGGTTACTCTGTAAGCCTTTTGATGAACAGGCTTTTCATTTTCAGTATTAATTGAATATTGAATAATATTAATTTGTTCAAGTTTGTTGAGATTTGATATGAAGATATCTTTATATGCTTATAATATGTTATGTAAGATATCTTGTTATCTAAGTGTTAATTCTTGTTATTCAATTATTTTTGTAATTTTTTCTTTGTTTAGGAAGTATACTTCCATTTCATCCTTTCTAATTAATTCAAATTCTTGAGTTTTACAAAATGATTCTCCTAATTCTTCTCTGATATCTACAGATATTATTTCTTTAATCAGAACAAGTTGCAAAAAGATTGCTTGGACAATTTATTTATTAGGTTGGATTTATAAGATTTGTTAGAATTATTATACAAAAAAACTCTAATATTTCCAGTATATCCAGTATCAATAGTTCTTTCTTTAATTTCTATTTCTTTCTTGACCAGTGATGATTGAGATATTAGTTAACAAATAGTTTCTATAGGAACTTTAATTACCAAATAAAGATCAATTATAATTATTTGATAAGATTGAATCAGAATTACTTTTTCTCTAGAATATTTAAGATCAAAAT
The DNA here is from genome assembly GCA_910591765.1 of Ambispora leptoticha. NCBI lineage: Eukaryota > Fungi > Glomeromycota > Glomeromycetes > Archaeosporales > Ambisporaceae > Ambispora > Ambispora leptoticha. The sequence continues at coordinate 27,317 of CAJVPS010000253.1, read as the reverse complement.
CTATATTATATTCATAGGCTCATTTAGATATTTTTTCTTTATCTTCATCATTGTAAATTTTGATCATTAAATTTGCTGATTATTCTTTGAGTTATTCTTCTTTTTTTACTTTATCTTCATAATCTCCAGATGCTATATAGTAGTTATTTAGAATTCTTCAATTGAATCATAGTCACTATCTTTAGCTTTCTTTTCTTTTTCTGATTTGAATTGTTTTTCTTCTAGTAGTTCTTCAATCTATTCAGATCATACACAATCTTCATAAGTGTCTGAATCACAAGAAATCAAATATTTATTGCAAAGTTTCACATTAATATATTCTAATTAAGCAAGTTATTTTCTTCAGGATGGAGATAGTTGTTGATAGATGACCAAAAAGATTTCTTGGCTGATACTTCTTCAGATTCATTATAGATAATATATTATATCTCTTCTTCTTCATCATATTCAGTGATATATCTGACAAGTATTGCTTTTTCAATTTCATTATATTGTTGGTAAACATTTAATAAGTTATCATTACTTCTTAATTTTCTGATAGTATTATTATTTTTTTACCAATTATCATGATTAAATGTATACATGCATTGCTCAGTATAGTCACAAAAATATTTGACATCATTATATCTTCAAGTTACTCCAAGAAAGTATCTAGCTTCATCTCAAAGTCCATAGTAGTCACAGGCAGATAAATTAAGTTGTTGTTAAGTAAAGTAATCAGTATAATATTACTTTCCAGATTCATTTCTATCTCTTGCTTCTGAAATAGTTTCACTATCCACAAAGTATTTATAATGTAAATATTTAACTATTCTTTCTTCTAACTTTAATTTTTGTAAGACTTTACTTTTAGAAAAGAATTTTTCTTCAGTGATTGATATTTTCTCTAATTCCTAGGTATGTTCCACTTCTAATTACCAGTCTTTAGTTTCATTCTGGGGTAAAATTATTGATAGATTGTTTGAAGTATTCATTTTAACATTAATTCAGATAACTAGATCATCAAAATATTGAGAGTATTCATGTTTGAATGTTGATAATTTGTGATGACATCAACATTTAGCTATAGAATCTTTCCAGTTAAAAGTCCATTAAGAACTTTGATAGTAAGTTTGCTGGAATCTTTTTTCTAATTTTGAATATTCTTCCCAGATGAGAGTGATATTCTTAACTTATATTTCTTCTTTAAAAATTTTAATATTTTTAACTTTAAAAATTGAGTTTATATTCAGGTAGAAAACTTTTTCAAAGTCTACATTATTAAATCATCTGAATGAAGTATGAATCTGAGTCCAGAATTTATTAGATACCCACCATAGAAAATTATGATCTTCTAGATTTTAATCTTCAATCTTGAACTCATCATCAGAAGTTTTACTAGAGGATGTTTCTATATCATCATCACTATCTTCAGATATAGCATTTTATTGTCCATGAATGAATTTGATTGACACTCTTTCTTTTTTTCCATTCTAATCAAAGATCATTATATTTTTCTTTAGATTAATTTTAGTATTGATCTTGTTTAATCAGTCTATACCTACTATAAGATTGTAAATTTGAGCTTTAGTAACATCTACTTTAGCTAAAATTATAATTCTATTAATGATGATAGAGAAGTTATCAATAACTCCTAATGATTACTTGGAATATCCATTAATATCAGACATAGAGATATTTGATTTTTGCTAAATCTTTATTCCTAATTATTTGAGAAATTTATGGCTGATAACATGTCCTGATGCTCTAGTATTTACAATTAAGTTTATAGGAATCTTTCCAACTTTGGCTTTATATTAGGCTGAGATTATTTTGATCTTTTGGATGAATATTATTTTTCATTTGAGTTTCTTCTGTGATTCCTTTCTCATTCCTTTTGATATTTAAATTCTTTGTTTAGGTAAGATCTTAATGAGTTGTGCAATAGTAATATTAGCTTTTTGTGATGTTAAATTTTCAAGTATATCATAGATTTTTGCATGTTTGGCTAGAATTGGAAGGTGTGCTCTTTCTTTTTTTCATTTCTTCTTCTTCAAGTTGGTCTTGTCTTCTTCAGGTATTTCAGGTAAAAATTAAGTAACTTCATTTTCTTTTTCACTTTCTTCTTCTTCTTTGATAATTTTTTGATATTTTTTTTCTTTAGCAAGATAATCATGAGTTACTAATAATGAGAAACTAGATTAGATAAATGAATCACTAGATGGACTATTTTCAGATACTTGTAAAGCAGCTGTTAAATTCTGAATTTGAGTGAGAAGAGAAGTAGTATCCAGATTTTGTGAATTGTTAGGTTACTGATTATGATTTTGAATATTCTGATTTTACTGATTATTATTATTATTATTATTGTTCTGATTCTGATTATTCCAGTTTCAAGAAGTATTTTGATTATTAGATGACTGATTTACTAGTTGAGAATTATTTGGACAAACTCTACTAACATATCCTTTTCCTTCATAATTGTAATAAATAATAGAAGATCTATCTCTTGACTGATTTCATTGCTGATTATTATTATTATTATTATATCTTCTACCAGATTTTATACAGTCTAACTTATTAGTCAGATCTTGCAAGATCTTAGCTAGGACACTCTATTCACCAGTTGGTTAAGCTTAAGTTTGATGATAGGTTTGTTTAAGTAGGTCTGAATCAGCTTCTTCAATATTTTTGACAGTTTCAATAATGCTTTTCATATTATCTTCAGTATTTAGGTTAACCTATTTTTGAATTTCTGATTTGAGTTCTTTCTTGAAAATTCAAATTTTATATTCTTCTGAATATTCATTCTTTGGGTTCACTTTACTTTCTAGTTTCATGAATCAATTTATATATTCTTCTACAATTTCAGTTTGCTTTAAGGATTCTAATTCATCTTGTTATTGTTATATTTTACAAGGTAAATGAAATTTAAAAATAAATTGGTGAGTAAAGTCATGATCATCATGCTCTTCATTTTCCCAGTTATTTAATTTGAAATCATTATTTATGACTCATTGATCAAATCAGACAGTAGTTAGTCTTTCTAGGTATTCTTTTACTATCTTAATTTTTTTGTTATTAGTAATTTTATTGGCTTTGGTAACTATCTTGAAGTTATGTAATCACTCAACTAGATCCTGATCATTACCCTTAAATTTTTGAATTAGAATAAGAATCTTTTCCATTCTTTGAATCTTTATAGATCAAGTAAGTTTTTTAAGAGCTTGAATAAGGCTGTCCATTCTATTTGACATAATTATTTCTTTCTTTGATTAGAGCTTTTGAGATTAGATTTGTTCAATTATAATTGTTAGTTCTTCAGGATCTTCTGAATTATTACTTTTGTATTCTGATTCTATTAACTGATTGGTTGAGAGAGTTTCAAAGTTATCTATTTCTTCAAGAATAAGAAGAATACTATTCACTAGATAGGTCTGTTATTTAACTATAATTTTAATTTCAAATATAAAGATGTTTAATAACTTGATAATTTCTCTTTAAAGTTAATTAGATACAAGATTTTGCTATACTATATTATTAAAAAGTTTCTGTGATAATTTGTTATGTAAGATCACGTGATAATTCTGAGTCCAGGTAAGAAAATTTATAAATTTTCTATCTAAATTTTTGTTGGCAGAAAAATAGTAAGAGTAATAGTTGTATAATTCAATATGAGGTGAGAATTTCCAAGAGTCTTCTCTATTATGTTTACTAAGATGTAGATTAATTAGAAGTTTAATAAAAGAGTAATATATACTCATAAACTGATTAATTAATTAGGTAACAAAATATTTCAAGAGTAGCTAATCCTTAAAAATAATAAAATGAAATAAAAATGAAAATAATATAAACAAGTTGACTGGAATCTCTAGGTGAGTAAGATCTACAGAGAGAGTACCAAATATTACAAATTATATTCTGAAAGATAGATTTTATCACAAATATAGTTTATAATAAGTTTTGAGGGTGAAGACTGAATTATTTATAAAGATAAAGGAGATTACAATTATTTTAAAGATTTTCTAGTACCAATACTTATGAGTATTATATTAATACAAGACAAAAATAAAATAAAATAAAAAATATAAAAATAAAATTGTGATCATGAAAATTAAATTAAGGGAAAGGTATCTAAAACTAAAATAATAAATACTATAACTAAAATAAAAGATTTAGTATATTGATTAAACTCTCTAATAATATTTTTTCAATTATTAGGCAAATAAAGAGTATGTATCAAAACAAAACTAAGCTTTTATATGTGGAAAAGCTTATAAGAATCTTTTTAATTAAATAAAATATACTTGGCTTATTTTAAGTGGAGAACATCCACTATCTAAGTTTTTTAGATAAGAAAAACTTGTAAATAACCAAAATATAATCTATTATGATAAAAGAGGTAAATGAAAGCAAGTTATCAAGACAAAAATTAAAAGAAAATTATAAGATAAGTATAACTCAAGTATTTTCAAAAGATAATTGAATTATTACTATTCAAGTACATTTATTTCAGATCTCAAAGCAGAGATATTTATACATCTTTAAGATTTTACAAGTTTCTATCTAAACTCATTTGTTACTCTAAATTACAATTACAATCTTTGGAGCAAAAAATCAATAAATGAACAAATAAAAATAAGAGATAAGATATATATGATAAGTTAAATAATAATACAAATAATGAAATAAATGAAAAGATAAGATATATATTCTAAAAAAGAAAAGATAAATAATAAAAATAAATGAAATTCATTATTAAATCATTTCTGAAGCATTTTTGAACTATTATTAAACTATTTGTAAACTGTTATTGATTTCAGAACTAATTATTCATTGATAATCTTAAAATATTGCAAAAATATTGCAAGAATATTGCAAAAATGTTATTGAATCATGATTGAATCCATAATTGATATACTAATTATATTATTCAAAATCACATATTTTCTAAAGATCAGTTGATTGATCAAATCTTCCAAGTTTGAAAAATTATGAAATTAAAGAAATTTATGTTACTATGATAATATTATTCTAATCAATCTTTAGTTAGAATAATTTTCTTAATTTCTAGGTATTGATAATATTAATAACTGATGTAAAAAGAATTACTTCAATATTTAGAGTTACAAATATTTAATATTTTAAAGAGTTGATTATAAGTAATATATTTTGAATGATAACTTTTAAAATAATAATATTTTTCTATTAACAAGATAATAAGATTTTGAGCAGGTATGTTAATTATTTGATTTGTTATAAAATTGATAGAGTTTTACTTTTATTTAGTTAGTTCTTTATGTTGATAAAAATTATGACTTATTAGTATTAAAGTCTGATTTATCAGAATTAGAAATATTTAATTTTTTATGATAATTCTAGATTCTAATTTATTATCTTTGATATAATTTCAGATAATTATCATTATAAGAATTCTATCATCTAATATTCTTAATTTATAGATATCTTTATCAAAAATTTGATAAATATAATATGATTCTTTTTATTTTTAAGCAAATTTTTCATGATGTCAATATTTGATTTTCATTTTTTTTATTAAGATTTTATTTTTAATAAAGAAAAATTGATAATTTTTATCTTGTTGATAAGTTTCTTTTTATTTTTATTAGAATTTTTATATATTTTATTAAGTAATAGATCTATTTAATTTCAATCTATCTATAATAGTGCAAGTTTTTTTAATCAATTTATTTGAAGTAATATCTTCTTTATTATCAGTTGATCTTAATTTAAAATTTAAGAATATGATAATTTATCTATCATAGGTAAAATAGAAAAGTATGAATTTTATTAAATTTTATCTCATTATTCTATAAGTGAAGAGTATTAAAGATATATATATATTTTATTCTTTTTCATGTAATTAAATTAATTTTCTAATTGTATCATATAATATTTTGTTTAATCTTTTTACAAGTCTATTAGTTTGAGGATAATATAATGTTGATAGATGATATTTGATCTGATATTTTTCAAATAATTCTTTTATCAATTTATTAATAAAGATTATTTCTTTATTTGATATTATTTCTTTTGAAAAATCATATTTATAGAAAATATTTTCATATAGAAATAGTATTATTACTTCTGCTAAATTATTTAAGATTAATTTTGTTTTTATTTATTTAATATAATAGTTTATAGTAATTACTATATATTTATAATTATCTTTTATTAATATAAGTGATCTAATTAGATTTATTTTTATCTTTTCAAAAGATTTTTTATTTTTTATAAAATGTAATATATTATTTCTTTTAGTTCTTTCTTTTTATTAATATATATTATATATCTTTATATAATTTTTAATATCAAAATATATCTTAAACTAATAATAATTTTAAGTGATTCTATAATAAGTTATTTTAATATCAAAATATTTAGTATATATTACTATATGATTATTAAATAATACTTCTTTTATTTTATTAACTTTAATTACTTTTAAGAGTTGATCTGATTTTTTCTTATTATATCTATATAAGATTTCTTTCTTTACTAAGTATAACTTTGCTTTATTTTTGAATTTTTAATAATCTTTTTTTGATATTTCTTTTAGTATAACTAGAATATTTAAGTAAGTAATAAATTACAAATATTTAAGTAATTCTATTATATTTAAGTTAGATAATTAGATAAGAGTATATCAAGTAATTATTGAGTAATTTTGTAATATATTTTCTATTTTTTTTGTATCTAAGTTGATTCTGATTAAAAATATCTAGATAATGAATCTATATTAGAGTGAATTCAATCTTTATAATATTTAATCTTGAAATTATAGTTCTTTAAAGTTAAAATCTAGCATGTAAGTCTTTCAAAAATTTTTAATTTATTAAATAAACTCTTTAAAATATTATAATCAGTTACCAAAGTGAAAGAAATATTAGAATATAAGTATAGTCTGAATAATTATATTATTCAGATTACTACTAAATATTTTAATTTAGTAGTATAATAATTCTTCTTAATATCATTTATTCTTTTATTAGTATAAATAATTACATATTCATTATCTTTTTATATTAAAATTACTCTTAATCCAAAGCTAAAAGTATTAGTATATAGAATAAAAGATTTTTCAAAATTTGAATAGATTAATATAGGTACAGTAATTAATTTATTTTTTAACTCTTTAAATGCTTTTTGATATTTAATAAATTATTCAAAAGATTGATCTTTTCTTATTAATTGATTCAAAAATACTACTATCTTTATAAAGTTTCTTATATAGTATCTATAATATGAAACTAAATTAAGAAATTCTTTCAAGATAGTTAAATTTATTAATCTAGAAAAATATTCTATAACTGATATTTTGGCTAAATCAGATTTCAAACTATCTTTATTGATAATATATTCTAGAAAGATAAATATTATTTTATCAAATTAACATTTATTTGATTAAAGTTTTAGATTACTTTCTTTAAGCTTGTCAAATACTTATTTTAGATGTGTAAGATGCTTATTAAAAGTATTTGAGAAGATATTAGTATTATCAAAATAGATAATCACAAATTTTTCAAGATAAGATTTGAATATTTTATTCATTAGGTGTTGAAAAATAGCTGATATATTATTTAATTCAAAGAATATAATATTAAATTTATATAGATTATTAATAATAATAAAAGCTATCTTCTTTCTATCTTCTAATTTCACTTCTACTTATTAATATTCAGAGATTAAATCAAGTATTGAGAAGTATTTTACTTTACTAAATATATCAAGTAAGTTATTAATTCTAGATAGAAAAATTAATCTTTCTTTGTAACTTTATTTAATTAGTGATAATTTATATAAAATTTATATTTGTCATTCTTTTTCTTAATTATTATTACAGATGCAGATTATGGATTATCTAATGATAGGATAGTATTTTGTTAAAGTATTCTCTCAATTTCTTCTTATGTGAATTCTTTTTTAATAGGTGAGCATTTATAATATAGTTTCAAAGCTATTAGTTCTTTAGTTTTTATATTAATTTCATATTGAATAATTATAGTTTTTTCAGACTTTTTATCAAAAAGATCTTGATATTCATTTAATAATTCTTCTAATTATTATTTTTATTCTGATATTAGATTTGTTTCATTAGTTTTCTTCTTTGTTATTTTGATAGAGTAATTCTGATATTATTTTTATCTATTCAAAATATTAATCATCTTTATTATACTTATAATATTTAGTTAATAAGTGATTATTGGTATAAGAATATTTATCTAAACTAATGATTTTATTTCTCTTTAATTCTTCAAATATTAAATAAAAGAATTTTTCTTTACTAAGTTAAGTATAATATTCTTTTACTTGTAAATCTAAAGTAATTATTCATTTATCTAAACTTTCTTAAATATTTAGAAGTAATTGATCAATATTATTATCTTTTTTATATCTATTATTATTTTCTTCTTTTATTAAAGACTTTTTTTTTAAATTTATCAGTTAAATCAAAATCTTATTAATCTTTTTCTAAATTACAATAAACTCTTTATAAATATATGTTCTTGAGAATGGTAGAAAGCATATATTTATGAAGAGTATACATTTAAAAAGAATAAGAATTTGATTGATTACATGTAAAATTAGAAAATAATAAAATATTATTAATTATTTATTATTAAAAAATTGATCTATCATAGTCTATTTTATTATAATCACCTTTCTTATATTAATATTAATATATTTATTAATGGCTTTGATATGTTTGAATAATTTCTTAGCATTATCTTGTTATAGCAGAAAATTATATATTACTTTTAAGCTTTTTAAAGCCTCATTAAAACAGATTATTTCAGATTCAGTACTGTCATTAGCTTTCTTACTATTACTATTAGTAGATAAATCTGACTGCTTTCTATATAATTCTACAAGTTCTTTATCATCAAAAATTATATAAACCTTCTGTTCTTCAGAATTATCTAAAAATTCTTCAATTGATATAGTATCAGAAAGATCAAGAGATATAAGTATATCATAAAAACATGATAATAAGTTAGAATATGATGATTGACTTTTTTATTCAGTCTTTATTTATAATCATATACATAATAATTTCTTTATTTAGATCTTTATCTATAATTATAAGTACAAATTTGATATAATTTCTTGATATAACACTATAAATATCATATGAAAGTTATGAGTATGCATTTAGAAAGAGAGATTTATTTATGATAAAGATTCAAAAAACTATGCAGTATAAAATATGGAGAATATGTATTTATATCTAATTCTCAAGTTTAAAAATAAAAGATAGTATACATTTATGGAGAGTATGTATTTATAGAGGATGTATTTATGAAGGATTTACTATATCAAGTTTTTCATGAACTGATATTAATTGAATTTTTATAATTTTTATTAATGGTAAAAATATTGCTTAAGCTATTTTCTTATTAGACTATATAATATATGATTAATTAGAATTATTATGAATCAATATTTTAATATTTTTAATATATCCAGTATCTAAAGTATCAATTTTTACTTTTATTTCTTTATAAGCTAAAGAAGATCTAGAAGTAAGTTGATAAAATATTTCTTTTAATACTTTAATTGTAATATATGAATCTATCATTACAGTTTCTTGTGATAAAATAATAAGATTTTCTAATTCTGAGTATTTCAGATTAAAGTTAATATCTATCTCATAATTATATTCTGATATTTTTTCTTTACTATTATTATTAAAAACTTTTAAGTTCTATTTCTTTATCAATATTATATAGATTATTTTCTTCTTCAATTTTATGATATTTTTCTAAATATGTGATAGATATTTTAATTTAATTCTTTTGATTTCAAACTATAATAAGTCTTTAATCTAGCTTATAATTACTTTATAAGTATAAGTCTAATTATTTTCTAGTATAAGATCATAATTATCATTCATAATCACTAATACTTTAATCTTAATTAATTTAGTTTCTAAAATAACTGATAAGTCAATTACTTCTTTAAACACTTTTTTTATTAATATTAATTAGATTTATTGTATAAGATCTTTGAATTTTTTAATTTATCTTCTTTAAGAATTATTGAGTGAATATATTACTTACAGTAAGTGGTATAATTATAGTCTATATAAACTATAATTATACCACTTAGTTCAGACTATAACCATCCCAGGTATGTGTCGTGATAACAGAAATGTGACACTGTCATCAGTGTTATGATGATAAAAATGCAATACCATCATCAGTGTCATGATATATATTTTATGACACATTTTTGATAATAAAAATATAACATCATCGTCAGTGTCATGATATAATTTTTATGACACATTTTTGATGACAAAAATATGATATCATCGTCAGTGTCATCTGATTTCTATTGCTGAGCTGATGATGCATTCAGTCACATGTCATCATTTGCAGATCTAATATGAGGGCTATGCCCGAACTTGACACATAGTACCCTAGCTTTCTGGTTAATTTCTCGATAAGGGCCAGGTTTGAGGCATGTAGTGCCAAAATAGTATTCGTATTCTGGCTTTATATGATACATTTGAATATCGATCAAGAATGAGGTATGTAGTATTAAATTGTTAACATATTTGGTATTATACCAAAGTATCCAATAATGAGACACGTAGTGCCGAATTGCTAACTATTATAATACATTCAAATATTGATCGAGAATGAGGCACGTAGTACCAAATTGCTAACTATTATAATGTACTCGAGTATCAATCAAGAATAAGACACATAGTACCGAATTGTTAGTATATCTGGTAATAATATCAAAGCATCTAATAATGAGATACGTAGTACCGAATTGTTAACATATCTGTTGATATTCCAAAGTATAATTTTATATATTATATATCTTTTTATAATAATTATACCTTGGGGTATCACTTTTTTTTAATACCTATTTATATGTAATTCCAAAGTATAATTTTATATATTATATATCTTTCTATAATAATTATATCTTGGAATATTATCTTTTTTCAGATTTAGCTAGCTTATATTAATACCTAAATTGTACTTTTTATATATTTCAAAATATCATTATATTGAAAACTTTGGGATATCCCTATATCGAAATTTTGGAATAATACTATATCGAAAACTTTGAGATATCATTATATCAAAAACTTTAGGATATCCCTATATCGAAATTTTGGAATAATACTATATTAAAAACTTTGGGATATCATTATATCGAAAACTTTAAGATATTATTATCAAACATATATCAAAAAACGTGAATACTATTTATAACCAGAAAATGAAACCTGGAATATTGCTAATTTAAAAACTTTGGAGTATCATTTTTTTTGATATCTTGAAGTATCATTTTTATTGATACCTAAAATAGACAATACAAAAATGGTTATTGACTCCTAATACGTATATTATATGCGTATTTTTTTTGGAATGTGATCACTTTTATTTTAGAACTTTATAATCTAGATATTAAAGTATTAATTTTTGATTTGAATTTTTTCTCATACTTATTGTAAGAGGTAACAAAAACCCCCTACCTGAGATGAATAACTAGTTAAATGTAGCAATCTCTCTGCTTCAGAAATTACTACTAAAACTAGATGATATTATCTTAGTATCTTATGCTTGCTTTATTAAAAGATTTATAATGATTATGTATATTCAATAATTGCTAGAGATTTATTTTTTAATTCTTTTTTGTACGGAGTAGTAGGAACTTTCATTTTAGCTTCAAAATTTCACTTATATTCCAGAAAAGCAACCTCATCTATATTCTCATGCTCTTTTTTCTTTTTTTCTCTCAAGTTTGAAAAAAAAGTGATACCCCAAGGTATATTTAACTAAAATATCTAAAATTGAGTAATAAAGGTGAGATTATATCAGCTTATCCAATCTACATATATCACTAATTCTCATTAATAACTTTTTTATATACTTTAGTAGAACCTTCTTTGAAGATAAATCAGAGAATATAAAATATAAATCAAACTTAATGTACCATACCTATAATCTGTTTGACCAGCCAGAGTTAATAATGCATATTATCAAAAATCTAGCACCAAAAGATCTTGTAAAATGCCTTCATATCAATCAAATATGGAATAAGAAAGTAAAACGTGAGTTCTTTATAAGACAAGAAAAACTTGAATATATATTTTGGGAATTAGATTCAGAATTAGAAGAAGCTAGAGAAGAATATGCCTGATAGATTGGTGAGGCTAATCTGAAAATCGAAAACCCTTATGTAAGAATAAATTTTTTGAATAGTAAGTTATTTGGAATTATTAAAAGACTGCAAGAATTAGAATATTATATGTTGAGTAATAATATTATTGATAGAATAGAGAGGGCACATTATATGTATGGTAAGATTATTTCAATATGAGTCAGTATATAAATATTGAAATATTCAGTTAAATTCTAATACTTGGTTATCTGACTACATATCCTGTAATCGATCACTTTTTTTATGACCCTTTATTTCAAAGAAATGGCTCTTTGAGCCTAGAGTTGCTCCTTCAGACCTGTGAAGCAATAGCACTTTGAGCCTATCTATATTCCATGTGCATCTCACAAATCACACAATTGCAATAATTAACAAAGTAAGAAAAATATATGCTGATAGCGGTGATATTAAAGTGCTTGCCACAGCAGAAAGAGGTAAAGCCTTGAGACTAGATCTTATCTGAATATTCAATTTAATCAAAAAGGACATATGCGGTTCAGCACTAATTTCACTAATGCTAGTTTTATCGCTTATCTTGGGGTTGATCTCAGTATCATTTTTTGGTAGTTCTATAATCTCACCATCAATTTTTTCTATTGGATCCATGGAACTTTGTTCCTCGCACAGCATATTTTTTCTGTGTACAAAATATTTATTGAGATTTTTATTGCTGGAGGCAGACACAGAGTGGCTAGAATCACTAACAGTAGAAATATTATTGCTTTGCAACGGGATTATGTCCTTACTAGAATTCGATATAGAACTTTGTTTCTTGCTCTGCATATTTTTTATTATGAAAACAAGCTCCTTTAGAGTAACTCTTCGAGTCATGGAGCTCTACCCCTTATCATCTCCACCAATTATAGATCCTGATATATCTTCAGATTTCAGATATTCCAATTCACTAATTTTTAAAGCTAATTCAACTATCTTAGACTTGAGAGACTTGATTTTGGACCCTTTCTTTGATGAGTCCTTCTGAGATAAATCTAACTTATCTTTCAATAATTTCATCTCATTCCAAAGTGATTTAATCTCCCCTAATTTTGTAATATGCTTAGCCTTGGATTTCGCAAGAGATATATCTTTGTGAGCATTTTCAATCTGTAGACATCTGATCTCTTTAATAAGTTTGAGATCATAAGTACGTAATTTCTAGATCTCGGTATTAGCCCCTCCTAGTTTTTTATTCCACTTCTTTTTATCCCGATCCTATTGTTCTCTCTCTCAATTAATTTTTTTTTTCTTGTTTTTCATACTTATCCCGCAATTTAGCATTATATGAAACTATTTCAGAAGAATCTTGGAGGGCATTATATAATTCTTTTTTAAGGTCTATTACATTGGCCATATTAAATAAAAAGAAATATTATGAAAAATAGCAAAATATGAAATACATATATACTTATCGATAATGCTATCAAAAAAATTACGCTTCAATATAATTCAACAATAATAGATAATTACCAATTTTTTTAGAAAATTATTGAATATTAAGTATGTAATTACCTATAATTACTGGTCATTTTTTAACATAAGAGATATAGATGTATTTTAGCATTTCTAATAATTTCCAATAATTTCCAATAATTTTCAATAATTTTCGATAATTTTTTATAATTATAAAAAGGATGGAACATATAACTGTAGAATATTATCATGCTGGTACTCCTTATTTATCACCAGAAGCTATTGAGGAAATTATTCAATCTCAAGGGACAGTTAAAAATGCATGCAGGAAAATGGCTAATAGATATAATACTTCAACTCGTAGAATATATGAAATTTGGAAAAGATATGCTGAAGGTATACCCTTGTGCAAACAGCAATGAATACATAGTGTTGTTTCTTCTGAGATAATATCTGAAAATAATATTTCAGATAAAAAGTCAAAGAAAAGAAAACCAGGATCCAGCTCTAGATCTGTTTGAGTATCTGATTTAGTTAATATTATTAGGACAGAGGCTAGCTTTTCAGCTAATAAAGTTGGTATAACTGATATTCTGATAAAAAAAATAGATAAAATGGATGACTTACAAGTTAAGCTTGCACAAAATTGTAAAGAAAGGGAAGAAGCTAAATGTGAGATGAAAAGGATCTTAGATTCCAACTAATCTATTTTTGTTTTTTCTAAAGTAGTTTGCAATCTATTGCAGAGCAATGGCTCTTCGAGCTTACATACTGTTTTAATATCAGATTTGTTATAAGCTCATAGTTTTTTATTAAGCTCAATTAATTCAGTATTAGATTCGAGTATCTCATATAGTGATTTTTTTAACTCCTCATAACTCATGCATTTTTTTTTAATGACAGATCATCAGAATCTGGACTGAAATCCACAGGAGCATGCCATTCTTCTAATGGTACGTTGTTATTCTTATCACTATCTGTCTCTTGAGAAAGTTGATCAGATATCAAAGGCTTATCATTCTGAGATGTGATAGCACAATTTACTTCAAGTTTATTCTTGACTTTGTGCATAGTAATCAGAATAATAAAATCTTCTCCATTATAATAAATTTTTATTTTATCATTATCCCAATCTACAGCACATTTATATTTTTTGAGAAGCGGGTTTGGGAATATTAATGTTGATTTAAGAATGCGTATAACTATAAAATCTTCACATATAGTAAAATCTGGAGAAAATATTATTGATAAATTATGAGTAATGCCGATAGATTCCATTGGAATAGTAGTAATACCACTAAGATCATATTTTTCCAATCTATCTATTTTCTTGCCTATACATTTAATAATATCTTCTGATATAATTGCAAGTTCAGCACCACTATCTAGTACCAATACTGGAATTTTTAAGCATTTAATTTTAACTGATATAGTTGCAATACTAATTACCAGTTCTTTCTGATGGACAAAATCAATCTCTATAAGATCATTTAGCGTCTTCTCTTCATCATCTGATATGGGTATTTCTGGGGCTGGCTCTCGAAAATTTATAAAGTCAGGTTTTGCAAGCTCTTCAGAAGTGACTCTTCGAGTCATAAATAAATTCATATTATTAATATTATTTTTAATTGTTTCTATAACCTCTGGATTATTAAATATAGCTAGAATAATTTTTTGAATTTGTGAGTCGATAATCGTATCTGATTTCTTTTGTGAAGTATGTTGAATCGGAGATTCAAGACTCTGTTTCTTCTTTGGACTAGACTTTTTTTTAGAGAATAATTTACTCTTTCACTTTACTTTTTTTTTTTGATTTAACAGCATTGACAGCATTTATAATTTTCACAATGTCATCCTCAGTAAAGTTATTCTCAGAATCAGATTCTGATTCAGAATCAGAAACAAATCCAGACTCAGAGTCAGAATTAAATTCATTATCTAAAGAGTTAGTATTAGAATCAGAGTCAGAATCTGAATCTACAGTAATAATATTGATACTGCCTTTTTTCTTGGACTTACACTTGTTAGAATGGCCAGATTTGTTCTTGTTAGAACATCTAGACTTGCTTTTCTTTTTATTTTTAAGACAGTTGTGAGAATTATGACTTATTTTATCACACTTTGAACATCTGTATCGGGATAACTTTAAAACTGAATGTATTAATCAAGCTAATTTTGCTTGATTAATATCCAACTCCTCAAATTATAATCTCAGATCTTCAACCAGGTCATAATCATAATCATCTCCTGGTAAACCTGTATTATCAGAAATACTATCTAAAAAACAGTTTATAGCAAGTTTATCAGCTTTTTGTTTTCCTGGTCCAGGGGGTTTCTTCAAAGTTTGCTGTCCTTTAGCAATAGTTCCCTTTAAACTCACTATAATTTTTTTGAATTCATCTTGAGAAAATGTGATCTGCTTCTCCTGAGGTTTGGAAGAGATAGTTTGTGAGATGGGTTAAGATAGTGAAGATGCCATAATACCTTTCACCAAATTTTCAATTTCTTCTTTGGTCATACTTGTATTGTTTGTTATATAAGAATCTTTTATATTAGCTATAGATTGTGAATGAGAAGTGACTGGATGAGAATTAGGATCATACTGATCTAACATCAATTCAGCTTTCTGTCTTTCAATTTGTTCTAATTTTGGTAATAAAGTGGAAATTAGATTTTCAAGATCAATATGTCTTACTTCTAATTTATTGTTAGGGGAAAGACCTTGAAAGAATTACTGTCTAATCATTTCTTTCCGATTTAATACTGGGAGTGCTGGATAAGCAAGTATAATCATTTTTTTTAATTATGCATAGAATCGGCCTATAAAATCAGTTCCTTGAGTAATATTATTAAATACAACTTTTGATTTTTCAACAGTAATTATTAAATAATTTGTTTTGAACTAGTATATTACTTGTCCAATACGAATATCAGGGGCAATAGTATTACCTTCTGCATTAGCATTGGGAGCATTGGGAGCTAAATCTGTTGGCTGTCCACTAGCTATTGACCAATCCTTATCGAAAACAGTATGTATCAGCACCAATGGTATGGCAATTGCATTGTTGTCAGCTGAAACTGTATTTCTTATTTGAAGAGCTCTGTCTTTAAACTAATTAGTATTGATATTACATAATGCATTATTATTAGCTAATCCATTAATAACTCCAAGATCTGCAAGGCCCGTATTATCACTAATATTTTGTAATTCTCAATTTTTATTCTTGAGATGAGTTTCATAAAAATCTTTTACATCTTTTCTTAAACAAGTCTCAAAAAGTCCGTGAATTCTTACTCTGGTTCAAATATTTACTAGTGAATCAAGTCCGGATACTTCACAATATTATATAAAATCTCTAATTCATTCTTCAGGATCTTCTCTGGCTTTTCCGTAAAATAGGGATGGTGCGTATCCTGCCATTTCTCTATATTGATTATTTATAGGTAAATTATTCTAAAGCACAAATATTTGTTAATTTAAATTCAAAATTAATTGCTGGAAATTGTGCTCCCTATTTTTTTACTTGATATGACTTACCTTCTGATCCTTGAATTTATTGTAATATCTATTAAAAAGTCAATCTCAATTATATTCTAATAAACCTTTATCACCTTGATATTATTATAGCTCCTGTTCTAAGCAATAAATGAATACCTTAAAAATAATTTCAAAAGCATATCTGAGTTTAAATTGCTCTTCTAATATCAAAGTAATATTATACCATAAATATCCCTGCATATCATATTTTTATTGTAATTCTCTACCATGTCTTTGGGATCTCCAGAATTTAAAATTAAGTATAAATTTTTCAAGTAATAAAATATTAATTTGCATCTGCATTTCTCTTTCAAATTGCTGAGCGATCCTCCTCCATCTACAACATTCTGTCTGCTTATTATTATAAGTTATAGTCATTAAAGCAAGATTATTTTGAGAATTATTACGCTCTAGTATAAGTCAGTTAACATGATTTTGCAAGATATCTCATACTTGAATAAGTTGATTGGTTTGGTTCTGAAGGTCAGCATTTTGTTATCTATAGTAATTGACATCCTGCTATAGCTGGACTATCTGATTATTACTATCATCTCGTTGAGTGATAACACCATCTATATCCTGATATGCAGACTGATAATTATGTTGAACAGTATTTAAGGAGCCTCTAATACCTTCTATAATATTGATAGGATTATTTAATGGTGTACCACCTCTAAGATGTTTTTCAATATGATACAAGCCTTGTTCGATTTGTATAAAAAGGTCAAGATTCGCCATATCTATATCTTTCTCTCCTGAATTATATAAACTTGGAGAGCTTCTTCAAGAAGAAATAACTTTGAATCTATGTCTTAGATTTTGAACCTGCTCTTCCGATTCTTGTAATTGCTTTTCTATATTATTGATATAGGATACCTTATCTCGGATTTCCTTTTTAGCTTGATATAAGCTTCTTTTAAGAGATAATATCTCCAATCTTAACTCAGCCTTTTCTTCCTCTGAAGCATTTTTGAGCCGTTCCAATTCTTTATTAAGGGATTGAATTTTATTCTCATATCTGGTATATTTGCGCTCTAGCTCATTTATGTATTTCTCATTCAATTTGTTGATGGCTACCTCTGATTGTAATATCTTCTGGAGTTCTTGGTTAATTTGTTCTAGCTCGAGTTCTTTATTCGTAGCTAATCTATAAGTTGTTTGATTGGGGATCAGGGTCTATGAAATGCCATGGTTATTATGAAGTAATGAGACTCTGTTTCTATTTTTTACAGCATATTATATTATCTTATCTCTTGATTTTGCTATAATAAGTAATATAAAAAATGAGTAGATTGAGCGAGCCTATTATTAGAATTGATGCAGATGACAAATTAAACTTAATCTGTAAATTGTTTTTCTATCAACCTACTGGTTATCATTCTAACTTTTGAAAACTGTATAATACTATCAAAGATAAAGGATATAATTTCTCATATAAAAAAGTTCGTGAATAGTTACATAACCAGAATGAATGGTAAAAGTATGCTCCATTACCAAAAGATACTCCATGGGTTAGTTATGATAAAATTCAAAAATCAAATTGTGTACATCAGTATGACCTCTTATTTCTTACACATGATCATTACAAAAATAAAAAATGGAAAGCAGTATTATAAATTATAGATGTGAGTAGCAGGTTCAAGGCAAGTATTCCTCTAACATCAAAGAATAGTTCCAAAGTTGCTAAAGCATTTAAGAAAATTTATGATAATCCCAATAATCCTCTTATGTATCTGACACTTTTACAATGTGACAGTAGTAAAGAATTCATGGGTGAAACTGCTCGATTAATGGAAGCGCATAATGTCACAATTTGAGTAATTGGTACTTATAGTCATCGTGAATTAGCTCTTGTAGAATGATTTAATAAGATGTTAGCAGAGATGCTTTATAAAATCTAATATGCTATTGAATTAATATCTAAAAATCCTAAATTAATAAGAGAGTGGGTCAAGTATTTGCCAGAAGTAATAGATTATCTTAATAATTATCTGACACATCTCATTTGAGCTCCAGATTCATCAAAATGAGATTTAGCTCCAGCAAAAGCTATTAAATTGGAAAGAGTAGAATCTAGGCCATCTATAAAGTATAAGTGTCCTATTGGAAAGGATGAGAAAAATAAGTTAAAAAAGGGAGATAGTGTTTGCTATCTGCTTGCTAATGCAGAATAGGAAGAAGGTATGGAGAATCAGAAATGCGTAACAGATCTCACATTCAGTCCAAGCATTCATAAAATTCATAAAATCGTAGTAATGAAAAATGAACCAGTTTTATATTATTTAGATAGAGAATTCACACCAACACGTAGATTTGTACGTGAAGAATTAATGCACGTGAATATTAACATATTTCAGTATCCACCCCAGAGTATATTAGAAAAAAATACTCATTCCAGGTCTGTTAATTTTGTTTGTATTATTAATAAAATAGCTAAGGCTGAAGAATATGCAAAAAAGTGTGGTGAGGAGTGTCTTGGTAAAACTGGTCAAATAAATGATTTTGATGTATATCTTTGGTCATGTGAAAATGGAAAGCATCAGTGGTATGCACCATATAAGATCCAGAAGCATAAATTTGAATGATACCCCCTATGTCCCCATTTTAAAGGGGAGCGATCTGTGAGATATATTTTTGAGGATTTGTTAGGTAAGAAATTCCCATCTTGTAAACTATCATTTTTGAATAGGATGTAATTGGACAGATATAATGAAGAACTAAAATTAGCATGGGAATATAATGGAGTTCAGCATTTTTATCACAATAGTTTATATCACAAAAATCAAGGTGACTTAGATAGTTAACAGACGTGTAATCAAAAAAAGTGGAATATATGTAAGGAGCAAGGTATAAATCTCATTGAAATTCCTTACTCCACTGATTTATATGAATTTATTCGAAATATTTTAATTGAGAAAGATTATTTACAGAATAAAAATTAAATCTGTAAGTGCTCATCTTAGATGTGAATAAAGGTAAAACTCTAAATACTTATCTCGTTCGATTAATATTTTTTAGAAATAATAATTAGTGACTTATCCAATCAGAATGAAAATAGAAAAGCTCAACCTTATTGAAAGAATGGTTTTGAATATTGACGAATACAAAAATATAGAGAGATTTAATAGCCTTAATAGTACCTCTCAATAGCCTTTTAACTTATTAGTCAGCAGGCAAACCAGATCAGGAAAAACTAACGAAGTTATCAATCTTTTACTTGGAAATAAAATATATTGATTATTTAATGGAAAAAAAGGCAGAATGAGATATATTAAGAATGATGATTTGGTTTTAATCAGTCATCAAATTAATGAGCCCAAGTATAAACATCTTCAAGATTACTATAAAATAATTGCAAATAGTCTCAAATCATATTGTGAAGATATTACATTCCAAGCAATAAAACCTGATAAAATGCTAAAAGTTGATGATTTCTCCTCTGAAAGAGAGACAGTAGCTGTATTTGAAGATGTATGTACAGAATCTAAAAAAATACAAGATAAAATAGCATGTTATTTTACTGAGAGAAAGCATAAAAATATCAGTTCAATATATGTGACACAAAGCTTTTTTGACTATCCTAAACTAATAAGAAAAAATCTCAATTATATTGTTCTCTTTAATAGCAGTGGGACATATGATGAACTTATTAACATTGTTCAATGATATACAAAAAAATGGCACGATGTTGTCAATATACTTGATAAAAATTTGCAAGATAGGGAATTTATTATTATTGACTTGACTAGAGTGAAAGAGGATCTGCTCTATATTCACAAAGGATGAGACCAACCTCTTGATCTTTCTAATAAGTAGGCACGAAGAGTCATTATTCCACAATAAAGTGAGATTTCAGAGATGCAATAAATTTTTTATCTTTTGTACAAACTGTGCTTATATAAAGAATTAAATATGAGTCACCCTCTTATTCTTCCGGAGTTACTTGAAAATATATTCAGTTTCTTGGCTAAGGATAAAGCACTCTATCCAGCATTATTTGTCAATAGACTTTGGTATAACTGTAGTACTTTGATTCTATGGAGACATATTGAGTTTTTTATAGAAGATTATCAGCAGAACTGATGTAATAAAAATATATTTGGACCTCTTTATTGATAATTAAGAAAGTTTAAAAGAGTTATATACAAAAAGACAAAACCTCTCTATTGCTCAAAGATAATGTATCTCAAATTGGTGGATTTAAAAATCTTGGATGTATTATTTCGTGAAATTTTATACTCATGCCCAAATATAAACTTTCTTATTCTTGATTGAAGTTATGATTTTAGTAATATACCAATTATAGAAATTGCAAAATATTGTCCAAAGCTACTATATCTGAGTCTTGATGTATGTAAAACTATTACTGATAGATGCATTAGTGAAATAACACAATCTTATCCAAATTTAAAATATATAAGTCTCGCTTCTTTGTATAGAGATAGTAACATCTCCAGTGTATCTGTGATTAAAATAGCATGATCTTGTTCCCATCTAGTATATTTAAATCTCAATGGACAACCTTCTATTAATGATGAATCAATTTATGCAATTGCATGCTCATGTATAAATCTTTAACACCTGAATTTGTCATTCAATGAAATAATTACAGATGAAGCTATATGTGCAATTGCAACTGGCTGTCCAGATATGTGAAATTATTTTCTCGAAGGCTGTAAATGGATAACTGATAAATCAATCAAAAAAATTACTCAGTTAAATCGAAACTTGCAAAAGCTTATTCTCACTTCCTATTACAAAATTATAGATTATGCTGTATGTAATGTAATCCGTTTATGTTCAAACATTCAGAATCTTAGTTTTCAATATATTTATATCACTGATAAATCAATATATGAAATTGCATATCACTGTTCAAATTTATTAGTTCTCAATACAAAGAAATGCCCATTTATTTCTGATGAATCAATCTACTATCTATTAAGCAAAAAACCAGCACTAGAGCTAATATTAGATTAGGTTTTGTAATTAACCTCTTGAAATTTCTAATAAGTACGTAATTTCAGATATTTAAGGAATTTTTCCATCTCTCGTAATTCTATCTTTTTCTCTTCAACCTCATCTCATAATTTTTTATTGGCTTTGACCTGATCCTTATGTTCCATAGTCATTTCTCGTATAAATTTGCCAAAGGTTTTTTTATTATATTTCAATAATCGCTGACATAAAATATCTAATTCTTTCTTAATCCAGTGATTGATTTCCTCCTCACATTCGAAGCAAGAACACTTACATGTCTGATCACATATACAAGTTGGATCAATATCTTGGGTTTTAGATTCTTGGTTAGCCATATTTATATTATATGATAAATTTTCAAGTGGATATGTACTTCAGCGCTAGCATTTTTTCTTTCTAGTATAAACTATAATTTCATGTTGTAAAAAATCTTTAATATCTGGATTTATACTGTATGCTTCCAATTCTGTCAAAGGATTTCACTTTCTCATAGTTAAGCATCTCCATGCTTCTTTCACTAATGAGGGAGGTAGTTGCTGTATCAGATCTGTATATGCTTGATTGAATTTTATTTGTATATATTTGGTAAAAATTCTGTTGAATTCTATAGAATTCTGAAAAAAAAATAAAGTGAAAAATATTACCAGCCTCTTGAGGATAATGAAATAAAGTTTATTTTAAATAGATATATTAATTGAATAAATAGATATGTGTATTTATATTTCTAATTGTTGGAGACAGTTACTAAATCTATATCACAATTGTTTCTTTTTATGATTTATCTAATCATATAGAATAATATATTCCTGATACATATACATACTAATTTCAAATTCAGCTTTATATGAATATCTATTATATTTTTTTATATACTCAGCATATTTCTTATTAAGACATGTTTTTAATTGATCTAGAGGATTCAGATTTTTTATTTTTTGCGGAGTTATGCCTAAAAACTTTTTATCATCTGGAGTATTATCATTTGGTAAGCTATTCTATGCAAGTCATGCATTTGATAGCTCTTTTTCTTAGAATTAGTAAAATGCTCTTTGTATAATTCTTGCATATCCATCTCAAGATTTAGATTTATCATACTCATGATCCCAATATTTCTACATCAAATCATCTGGCTCGATAATTTCGATATATCTTTTTCTGGTAAAATAGAATAATTTCTTTGGTTTTACATTATCAATATGTATAAGTTTCATACAATCTAAACATATTACTACATTAGATTTATGGATTCTAGACCTGTAGTAATCATGATTCATTAGCTTAGAATTTCCAAATCTACCAAATAAACAGTATACGTGATATATGCTTTTTTTCTTTTCAGAGACTAGCTCTTGTAAAGGAACTCTAACCCAAATAGTCCATTATTGTGAAGTTTCATCAGATCGAATAACTGATAAAGTATCATATTATCTTTCAGTCTCATAAAGATCATCAAAGTATCATTGATAATCACTAATTTCATAATAATTATAGATATATGACTTTACATATTTCATATCATATCCAGGATGATTATTAATGAGCTTAATTGATTTAGCTTTTTTATCGATAATAGTTGTAATAATAAGACCTGATATAATTGATAATTTATATCGAATTTAGGGATTTGGACTTATTAGATTTGATTCTTTATAGTATAAGAATATATGATTCATTTTTAGTATGGATCTTGAAGAGCCCCTATAGAGCCTGGGGTTACTAGATGAGTTGTATATATTTGTCATATTTGCAAGTGATCTATATGATGAGAATAAGATCCATATGAATCTAAAGATTTGTCCCTTTGGACCTGCTTTGCAATAAGAATTTATTTTGTGGTGATATTCATATATGAATCACTCGTATATTATAGATATATTGTGTATATATAATATGATCTTATTTTTGATACTTGAAATTCATTTCAGCTATATTTGGGATGATCATTGCATGATCTATTTTAGGGGGAACGTTAAAGTGAAGTAGTGCTCAGCCACAGATTGGGAAGTTACGCCACTTATGCATGCATAAGATTTGTGACATGTAATCACATGTATGTAGATTAAATTATATGTTTCTACATGTTAGTACATGTACAAGAAAACAAAGTTTATTGTGTTGTTTTGATATGATAATAGTCTTTGGGAATTTGAGTTTTCTTCTTTGTTAGCTTTAGATTAGGCAGATTTGCTATGAAGTCTGGTACATGAGACTTCATTATTAATTAACACGTATATTTGGGTCAAATGCAGTGTTCAGCCTGGTCTTTAAACTAACTTAAAATGATGTTTATCAGCTATTAATTTATCTGCATTGGCATTGTACTGGTAATAATAGTCATTTTTGCAATACTAATATCATTTTATTTATTGAAGTTCACCATTTGAACTCTCTGGAATTTAAGTTTTGTTGTTAATGCTTGCAAGTCATCTTTTGTAATATTCATTATTATCATCCTTCACTGCATCTATCCTTATTATTTCTACT
This sequence comes from Ambispora leptoticha, assembly GCA_910591765.1. Classification (NCBI taxonomy): domain Eukaryota; kingdom Fungi; phylum Glomeromycota; class Glomeromycetes; order Archaeosporales; family Ambisporaceae; genus Ambispora; species Ambispora leptoticha. The sequence goes on along the minus strand of CAJVPS010000253.1, from coordinate 2,719 downwards.
ATTGCGTCTACCATCACCATCTTCACCATAACTATCATTCACTGTGTCCACCATCACCATCTTCACCATAACCATCAGTATTTCAATGAGTACTCTCTCTTCAGATAAAAAAAGAACTCTTCTTTTTAATGTAAAAGATATATTTAAAGTTCCAGATGAGGAATTTGATAATAACTGGTAGCCCCTGATTTTGAATATATGGACTCAATATAATTCATGCAAGCTTGTTAATGATGATTCTTGAAAGATTTTTGCTTGTCGTTTAACAAAACACTGAGACTCGAGCATATGACAAGAGGAAATTCTAATCGAAAAGCGCAGGAAGACAATAACTCGATCATATGGACTTTGCCACGCAAAAATTAAAATTACACAGTTATTTTCTTTGAAGATGGTTAGGATTGAACATCATAATAATTCTCCAAATCATACACATACTATAAAAGATAATAATATTATCAAATGTTCGGAGGCTATTCATACTCTGATTAAATAAAAAGTAATAAAAAACTATCCATCTATAGTAATTGTAAGTGTCATCAAAGAATATGCAACTAATGAACTAGATCTTGGCAATAACGTCCAAGACTTGAAATAGAGGGAGGTTACAAATATCAGGTATAAGCTTCATGAATCTATACAGGCACAACTTGTTGGTAGTGTAAATTTAAATGCAGATATCCTGGAAGCTGTATTCTTTTTAAATGAGCAAGAATACTATGTCAAATATTATAATGTCACCAAACGGTCCACCAAAGACATTGTTTTCACGTATCCTAAGCAATTCAAAAAACTTCAATATCACAGGTGGTTAACTTTAATTGATTCCACCCATAAAACAAATAAATATGACTGGCACCTCTTTACCTTGTACGTTCATGATTAATACAGATGTTGGAATGTAGGTTCTCACTTTTTTGTAAGTAATGAAGATAGTGAAACTATCATTAATGCATTAAAAATAATCCAAAAAAAATGTTTCTGCTGGACACCTCAGTATGTCCTTATGGATCAGAGTGCTACCGAAGCTAATAGTATCAAGCAAGTGTTTCCTGATTTCCATGATGATGAGTAGAGATGGGAGCTGCAACTAGCCGTAACTCTGTCACAATTCTCTGATTGACTGCTGCAACTCTGTCGCAATTCTCTGATTGGCTGCCGCAAGCTGCAATTAGTTGAGAAGCCATCTTTAGTGGTGAGCAAGAATACAATATAATTCTTTGCACTATTCATATTATGCGGACATGGATAATAAAGATTTATGATACAAAGGCTTGAGAAACTATGATACTAGCTATGCATAAGAAAATAAAAATTAGTTGTGAGCAGCTTATTCAAGAAGTCATCCGTCTTTGTTCAGTTTCCGCTATTTGTCATTATATTAAAAAAAATTACACGTATAACAATCATCAATGGGTCCTCAACACTCTCCGTTACTCCTACAAGTTACCTCTACAAATGCGCTTGAATCCTATCACAGTGAATTGAAATAAACAACATCTCACATACATGGATTGATTAGTAAGTTGAAGATTTTGACTAATTTTTTTTTAATTTATCATCCAATAAAATTTAAGCTGTTGTTGTTTCTACTAATAGATTTTTCAAACCTTCAATCTTATTTGCATGGATTGATTGGTAAGTTGAAGGTTTCGATTAATATTCTTTTTATTTTTTTAGTTTTATTTTTTTTTAATTATTATATTTTTTTATTTTATTAATTAGCTTTTTTTTATTCATCATATATATTAATTAGTTTTTTCTAGGTGCTTCCCATAAAATTATTGACCTTGATCATAAAAAGCAAGCCAATTCAGAAAGTGCCACCTACAACTTTAATACCAAAAAAATATCTGCCTATGGCATTGAGGATGAAATAATCAAGAAAATACATAAATTTCCATTCCCTATACAACAAATGCTAATCAAAGAGGCTTGTGCAGTAATGGATAGACTTGCAAAGGGTAAGGGTATGCCAGGACTTCTCTCACTCGATTGTGATTATTTGTTTCGAAATCATTATATACTACCATGTAAGCATATCTTCCATGAGTATATATTTGGCATCATTAAGCTTTTGAATACCAATGCTTGGAGGATGTTTCAAGAATTATTTGAGAAAAGTGATCTCGAAGTATATCAATATCGTGAATTGGTAATGGTGGAGCTGCCTAAACTAACCACAGAAGAAAGAAAAATGGAAAATCAGTAACTTGTATTAAACGAATTAACTGAAAGATTGCGTAGTAGATATTGGGAAGCTGAGAAGAGAGATTCTGGGCAAGCTGAGATGTTTATTTCTAAACTAAAGGATTCTTTGAATCTAATTATTAGTGAGCATGATACACTTTAATTTTTTGTTTAATATTATTATACTTTAAATTCTTTGTGATTAATGTTTATTTTATACTTAATATTTTTATTTTTAAAGACAATTTAGAATCAATAATTGATGTACTAATGTTTACGTCAAAGAACTATTGTTATATTATATCATTTTCATTTATTATTGTAATCTAATAATAGAATAGAATTTCTTAAAAATAATAATAAAAAGATTCATTAAATAATAAGTAACCCACATTATTTCTTTATGTATATGAAACTCAAAAATCAAACATTGGTTAATATAGCATAGCGGACTTTCTCTGTGATTGGCTATTGTTTTGCAGATCATTTCAAGAGTGGCGTAGCATTTCGTCCAATCAGAGACAGCGTA